>VXAU01002231.1:404390-431090 GCA_013399695.1 Formicarius rufipectus | reverse complement strand
CGCGCACCCGCCGCTCCGGGGGACGAAAGGAGTCACCGTCGGAGTCGTAGTGGTGCCAGATCTCGAAGAACTGGGCGGCCGAGATCTCCACGCCCTGCAGGTGGGTCTCCGCCGTCATGGTGGGCGCGGGNGCCCGGAGCCGAACCAGCGGGACCCGGCACCGCCCGACGGGGCGCGGAGGGAGGGAGGGCTGTGCGGGTGCCGAGCGGGAAGCCCCGAGCACAGGGAGCAGCGACCCAGGAGTTTCTGCGGGTCCTTTGCTGTGGAGAGCTCGATCGCGAGTCGGGGGCGCAGAGGCAGAGGGCAGCCTCCTGGCTTAGCTGTGGGTTTCCCATCTGGAAGAAGGCAAATGTCAGTGAGTGGCTTGTAGCACCTCGGGATGCTGCAGTGCAATGAAAAAGCCACTTGAGACACCATGTGGGCTACGAGGAACCCGTTTTTCGCTGCTCCATCCCCAGTCCAGACCTGTAGACGCCTTTGCACAGACTTTATCTTTGAAAGAGCTGAAATCCTTTAAGCTGATACTCCCTCTGACATATAATGGGATATTGAGATATCCATATCGAGACTATATATGAACAGTGCAGAGGTGTGAGGGACACTACCACAATCTGCTCTGACTGCGCAAGAGCTTTTTTTGGTAGACCAGCTTTGGAGACTTGCCCTCCTATAGCAATGGGTTGGTGGGAAGGGACAGAGCAGCTTGTAAAATCTTCCTTCTGCAATGGGGTAACATGTTGCTGTACTAATAATGATGGTCAAGTCCCTTTTGGGATGACTCATTTTAGTCACTGGGATTACCTGGGTTCTCTGAAGCACTGAAATCTGACTTTCTCCTTCCAGCACTATCCCTCATATCTACGCTGAGTTACGATGATTTGATGGTCAAAATGGTCATCTGACAGGACACTTCAAGTACACTACATGGTATAGTAAGGATGAGGGATGAGAAGAGCTGGGAAACCCAGGAATCTCCATGTGTTAAGTGGTCAACATGAGCAACAGTAGGAGAATAGTATGTTAAGACTCACATATAGTGTGAACATAAAAAAATAATAGGGTAATGCAGAAGACAGAAAAATGCCAAGGGAGATGGATAACCCAGCTGGATGAGAGGTGAATGCTTAGTTAAAGGCTGACATGTCCTCAGAGGGATTTCAGTTGATTGGGTGGCTGAAATCGTGTATGCATTATGGAACAAGATGTGGGCATAGCAATTAAGTAATCATGAGACCTTATACTTGATTCCCTCCATTTTCCATTCTCTTGTTTCTCCACCTGTTATGTACAGCTTTCTCTCCTTCTGTTGCTGCTGTTTGGCTGTGAGTTCTTCAAGAGATGCACTGGGTTGGCCTGTGGCTTTTTGGCTGCTGAACAAAGCAGGAGCTAAGAGGAAAGACACAGGAATATGATCATTAATGTCTTTAGTTCAAAATATTTGTATCAGTGAAAAATGTTCAGATTAGTTTTCAGCTATAAATATACTCATTGTCATCATCATCATCATGGCTAGGCTTCGTGAATGAAGATTTGGGAGGGCTCTACCCATGCCTACTGCAAGCGCACTGATGGCTGATAAGGCTGATGTGGGATAGGCAAGTCTGGTTGCAAAAGGCACAGCAGAAAGTTTCCATAGGTGGTGTTTGGTCTGTGGCTTCCAGTGCACCTCATCACCTGCTGTTTGGTCCCTTGCCTGTCACTGCAGGGTTTTGCAAGGGTGGGTGAATCCCTCAAGCCCGCACAGTGGATTTTTTAGGTGAGGCACAGTGTCTGGGACTGGCCCCACTCTTTACTCCTGAGGTTCATCTGCCAGGGCCTAGCAAGCTTGGACGGTGACAGCGAGGTCCTCGGGATGTAGGTTTGGTTAGAGTATCCTTCTCTTAGATGGATGGCCTTACAGGGCTAAGCAAGCTCCATCTACCCAGGTTTGGAGTTACAGTTGTTCTTCTTTTAGGATGGCTGCCGCGAGGCTGGCAGGCATCCTGCCTGAGGACACACTTTGTCTGACCCTTCAGTTGAGACCTGACTAGCAAGGGAGATCCTACTGGAGGCACATACCACCGCCAGCACAGCTCACAACCTTATAAGGGCACACAACCTTCTCCCCCACAACAAGGGGATGTCCATGTAGAAGTATAAATACTACTATACTTGTGAAAGGACTGGGGAAATTTTAAGTATTTTCTTACAAAAAAAAAATAAAATCATGACTGGTCCAGTTTTTCATTTATGAACTGTTTTTCAGTCATGGCTTTCTCAGAGAAGTAGATTTCAGCGGGGACTATATCCTGAAACTTCTGTAATCTGCTTACATCTTGTCTTGTAAATAAAAATCTGAAACTAACACATCTCCATGAAGCAGCAATGGTGACCAGAAAAGAGGTTTTTCTTTACAGGCAGAACTCTGGCCTTGACAAGCGTAAGCATAGTGAATAGAGCCTGGGTTTATCCATTATGCTTGGAAAAGACAGTGGGGTGCCAGTGACGCAAGGACACTGGAAGGAGACAAAGGTGGAACTAGCATTTCCATCATTTTTAGATAGAAGAGGTCTGTGCCAGTGAGGCAACTTCTTACACACCAGACGTATTGAATTACCCTGTCCAGTGCAGAATTTCAGCTTCCAGCAAGCCTGCAGGAAAGGAAACTGAGTACTGAACCTGTTTCAACAGACCTCTGGCTTGCATCTGATGTTGATTTGCTCCTTGCTGCATACCATTTTCCAGTGGCACATCAAATCTTGTGCTTGTTCCTTGTCTCTGACCCAAAAGACTCTAGGTGAACTGGAGTAAAAAACAACATTGTTTGAGGCCAACTCCACCGTGTTCATCTGACTGTTCAGACTTTTAAATTAACAGGAGCTGCAATGTTTACATTTTAAGAAGTTCTCAGAATAAAATCTTTTACATAGGTCATATGTGGCCAGGAGGATTTGAAAGAAGTCTCACCAGAACCTTCCAAATATTCTGCTTCTCCCCACAATTGTACAACTGAGTGCAGGTGCTTGGACACATTGACCTCTCATTATGCTAACATCTACAAAATCAGTATTGACTACGGAGCATTTATGTATCTTTGTGTGTTCTTTATGAAACAGTGTATCAAGGTGAATGTGGTCATAAATTCTCACTGCTGCACTTGACGTGATCCTTCTGCACAGACATAAAAGTAGCAGACATTTCCATGCAAAAATAATCACTTATATAACTAACTGCACACCATATTTTTATGATTAATGAATTACCAAGACAGCATTCATATTTAATCCCACTGGACTCTGCTTCTTATGCAAAACTAAATCAGAAACTGGTCATTTCAATTCTATGAGGCTATTAATTTCCATTGAAAGAGGAAGCACTGGAAAAGTTTTAAAAATGTAGATATATACAGGCTGTGATCCATAACCCAATAAAGTCCATGCAAATTTTTCCAGTGATTCTAGAAAGCTTTATGCAAGGACAAAATTCTTCAGATTTGCAGAAATTTTATGTATTGTTATAAGCATATATAGCAAAGCCTAATCCTTGTCATTCATTTTAGTTAGAACTGCATGAGCCAGATCCATATGTGGCAGAAATCAGAAATACTACACTGAGGGCAGCTGGGAATTGAAGTGACAATGAATGTCTTTGAAAACATTTGTTGTTCATAGGTGTCCTTCAAAAGTTGTATATTAGCAATTTATTTTTTTTTGTATGTGGCTTTGCTGAGAATTCTTAGTGCTGGTTGTCAGACTTCTGCCCTTCTGTCTTCACTCTCAGGATAGCACTGAGTGGTAAAAGCCCAAGGGTTTCTCAAGATATGTGGAAATCAAATATGCCACTTATAATAGCAATTCAACCTAAAATATCCCCCAAACAGAAGCAAGAAATAACAGGGCAGGTAATTCTCAGTCCGAAAACACCAACATTTCAGCATCCTGTGAAGCATCACAAACTTGCTTTTGTGGAAGAGAAATCAAAAGAGACCCAAATGTAAGAACTTTCAAATGAACAGAACCTACATGAACAGCACAAAAGCTCCACAGGGACCACAAAAGTTGCTTACTAAGTTATTTTCAGTCCAGCATCACAAGATATGTCAAAGGTAGAGACCGCTGTGTCACCTCTTTTCTGAAAAACCAAAGTCTTATGTGGCGGATTTTACTTCACCAATATCTTCTTTCCTATTTGTTGTTTAGTGACTATTAGCAACACAGTCAGTCTTGAAAGATGTGGAAGGAAATTTTGATCTTTGGCTATAGTTCCTCGCTACAGTTCTACTGTTCTATTAAGAACAATAAGAGTAAGAAGCATTTTGAAGCAATTGATTCCCTAGATTGTAATTCTAACCTTTTCATGATTATCAGATACAGAGGTCTCTCTTACTCTTCTATGCTCCTACATTAAATACGTGTCTGAAAAGCAACATAACTGGAAGTCTTCCATAAGAACCAAAGTAAGTAGAATATGTTCATTCTGAACAAGGGCAAACACCTGTACTCATACAGAATACATTTCTGTACATCCTGCTATTGTCAGTGTTAAGGGTGGCAGATGCACAGACCAGATGAGAAGTATGGACTGGCACTTTATAAAGTGATCCTAGGAACCGAAAACTTGGGGGAGATTCTTTTTTTCTCCAGGTGTATCTTTGATAAAGTTACTCAAATAAGATCCCCAAGCTCACTCTTGACACATAAACCAGTCAGAGAAGCTGGAACAGTGTTGGTACCTGGTTTGGGATGTGGCAGAATCTACAGAAGTAGTGATGTGCCCTAGAAGGCAGCTTGAAGTTATGTGCAACTCCCTGTGGGTGGAAGGAAGTGTCTCTTCAGAATATTTTACTAATATGAGAGAATAATTTATTACTTACTTTTTCTTTATCTACATTTCAATCAGTGTTTGTATTCTTTAAAAATGAAAAAGACAATGCAGTGTTGAAATGCACACTCTGTCTTATGCTGTCCTTGACTTATATAGTAATTATGGTAAGCCACTATTTTTCATGCACAAGACAGAATTGTCCAAAATAAGACTTGAAATGCATTTTAATTGAAACTTCAAATTGGTGAGTCACATGTGAATTCAGAACCTTCTGATAGGTGAAGCTAGGGACTAATTTATCTCTTTTTAACCTTATTTATACCCTTACAGGTTCATCTGTAGCTTTCCAAGGAGCAGCATAATGACAAGGCAATGCTCAACAATAGTTTTCTTAGCATTAGGAAGACTCAAAGTCCATGCAACCATGTTTTACCATGTTTTCCCGCTCTGTAGGATCCTCATAGCCATCAGAACATTTCATTCTTTACATTTCAGCTCCCTTCCTTCAAGAACTACATGGATGCCCAGCACAGCCCTCATGAGTGGCACTGGCCTGGCAACTCCTTCCAGCCCAGCCATTCCCAAAGGTTGGGATCATGATAACCTGTGGCTCCAGGAATGGGAAAACAGTGTTTTCTCTGAAGGAATACAACACCATGTTCATGCTATACATGCATGAAAGACTGTACTTGGTTGTCAATGTATCAGTGCTACCAGGAAAAGCATCTGAGATGGATGGGATCTGTTTGATGATCTACAATACTATAGACCAACTAGGAAACCAAGAAGACAAGTGAAACCATGCAGCATTTTTGTACTTAGCTCTATCTTTTCCAAGATACCTCTATCTATTCCAAGATATTGTTGCTGGAAATTAACTGCCTAACTATGATATTTAGAAGAACCTCAAGGATGATGTAACTCATACCACTAGAAAGCAGCTTGGGAATGACCTAACTAATGCCAGGAAAAGCAGCTCCTCTTGCCTACCTATCACAATTCCATAATACCTTTACAATGGTGGCATGTGAGGTGCTGTGAAGTAACTGCTACAGCCAAAGATACCCCTGGCACAAGGAGATGTTCAGCTGTTGTCTTGAGCTCTCTGCATCGTGCAGACTGACTGCGGATGGGCTGCAGGTCACTGTACTCAGTGCTTTGTCTAAGAATCTGACCCAATGTTATTAAAATCAGCATTCATCCCTGATTTTCAGTGAGTTTCAGTGGGATTTTTAGTGACTTATGTTGCTGTACGACAGACTGGATTTTTATTTTCTTTTAGTTTGGGTTTTATTTCAGTTCCACTGTTTGAATCATGTATATTTGCATGCAATTCCAAGAGAATTCAACACAGTTTAGTTGCCTAGCAAGTTCTTTTCTGGGATGTTAGTGCTGGTAATAGAGGTGGTAGTTACTGAAGCTTTCAGAGACCCACCTTGTGAGACATCTTATTGAGAGACAGCTGAAAGTTTAGGATCCTAATTTAGAAGATTTGCCTGTCTCTTGAAGGGTTTTAGTGTTCCTTTTGAGTATTTAGGGCACTTTCACTTTACATCTTGGAGAACTCATAGTACGTCTAGTTTACTGGGAAATATGTGTGCTTTGGCCAAGCGTTAACTCCACAACGGGAGGAGAGCTGAGTGTGTGTGAGTGGTCCCTGTTCCCATAGTCCTCACTTCCTGAGCAGTGACCTTTTTCTTAAAAAGAAACTTGAGCTGACAGCTGAAAGGAAAAATAGTACGCCCACAGGTTCTGCAGTCCTGGTGAGTGGGGGACCAGGGCTGTGGGGTACACCCTGGGGAATACCTGCTTTGCAGTCCCGGCACATCCATAGGGCATGATTCTACTTGGAGAAAAAGCTGATTGTGTGACTGAAACTTGGGAATGACGTTTAGGGGTATTAGATGCAATGGGATCCTTGTTAAATGGTTTTGTGGGTCAATCCCCCGTGGACAGAACGAGAGAAATATCCTCCTCTCTGTTCTCTGTACATCTTGTTAACTGAGCTCAGTGCTCTTTAAGAAGAGTACAAATTATGAGAAACATAATCTGTGTCCCAGAGTAGCTACGCAGGATGATCACATACTGTTAATTTGTAACTAGGAAATGCAATGTTCTTCGTAAAGGTTGAATTAAAAACTTAAACTGCAGTTTTTTCCTGTTTGAGTTCATAGCACAGACCTATCTGATCCAGTCTATGTGCTGCAAGGGTCTACCACAACGTAATAGTTGCTTGGAAAAGTATTCATTTTAGCAAAGTTACAGAATATGAAGGTGTTTAATAAGTAGCCTCAACCTTTTGTAAGTAATGGAAAAACTTATGTTATCTCATTCCAAATTCTTTTATTACAGTTATAGGTCAACCCACACAACTTCAAAGCCGTAAAATTACATGTGAGAGTCTCAAAGGGTAATATGGAAAAAACAATAAATAAAGCAAACAATATTATAAGGTGAAGAGGTTCATCTTCCAACTGTGCTGAACTCAAAACTAGCTCAGCAAAAATGACGTAGGTGCAGTTGTAATGAAAATCTCAGTCACTGTTTGCTGCTGCACAGCAAGGTGGGTTCTTGGAATGGACAGAAATCTGTGTGATCAAATATTACTGCAACTAGAAGTCTACTGAGGCAGGCATGTAACTCTGTTTACATTTTCCATGCAAATACCATAACTAGTTCAACTGTAACGTCGATTCTTATGCATGGCTCTCACTGAAGATCAATGACTGGTAATCTTGCATTTCAAAGGGAGAATAACTCTTCTTTGTGCTACTTATCACCCAAATTATATGAACTCTTTTTACATAGACTCCTGCATTCTTCTATTTATTTATATTTTTTCTTTTTAATAATAATATTTCCACCAGTTTATCTCCTTCCTTATCCACAGATCACAGGTATGTGTGATTTTATCAAGAATACAGAACATAACATTGGGAAAGCAGACTTCCTAACAATGTTTTCCATCCCCTGATCTATTAAAAAAAAAAAAAGTTTAATATTCTTTAGAAATTTAAATAATTTACTTTGTAGATGAGTTCAAGATCAGAAAAGAGAAATTTAGTAAGGAATCTCTGAGGTATATCACTTCTGAAGAGAATTGACAGCTACGTCTAAGTAGCTCCTGGAAATGATTGCAGTACCTGATAAGCACAGTGGCTTCTTGGAAGCTTGTAAATGATACATTAAAAAGCATTCATTTTGTTTTATTTCAAAATTCGATCCATTCTGCCTGCTTGCACTAGAGTTCAAGATTAGAAGCTTTCCTTCTAACAATTCATAACATAACCACTTATCAAAATTGTCCAAGGTTTGCAGTAAAATTATGATTAGAAGGTTTGATATAAAAGCTGGACCCTTTTCTGAGCAAAGATCAGGACCTCACCTTATGATTGTGGAAAGAAATGACATTTACAACATCCAGAGAATGGAAAATGTTAGCTAGTTTAAGCAAACAGAAGCTAAACGTTAGGCTTTCACAACACAACAGTGCAGTGTGTCCAACCTGTTATCAGTTTACAACTTTAGCCTCACAGCCCTTTTCCAAACTCACAAAGTTCTTTGTTACTTCTTGATTGAGGTCGACCTGGACTGCAAGGTGATTCCCACTGTGCCTCATGTGATAGTGGTGGTGTGGGAACAAGCAGAAATGGAAGGGCTGTGCAGACCAACCTGCTGCATTATTCCTCATCGGTGAATTAGGGTTCTAATAGCTGTCATGAAAAAGTTTTGAGGAGCTTGCTTTCTGCCCTCAGCTGAGGACTAGCCATGGCCACCAGTGGGGCTGCCAGTTTCACCAGGTGAAAACAATGAAATTATGTTAAAAAGTACATGTTACAGACATGCCAACTGATCAGGTTTTGCACTCAGAAATGGAAAAATGTGTCAGAAATGCTTCAAATTACCCCTGTACTTTCAGGACACAAACTTACTTGCCCAGGTGTTTTTCTCTTGCTCTCACCAATTGCAACACAAGACTAACCTCAGTCCTAGGTTTTTAATCCCATGTCTGTTTGTGAAAGAAGCATAGGGACACTCCCAGAAGGTCTCTTGCCTTCCACAGTCCCACCAGCAGGATTTTTACACAGGTTTTCTTTGTGATCCACCATTAGCTGTAGCAGGGCTCTTCACCTCCAGCGTGGGAATCCCACATATTTAGGTGCCTGGATTGGCTTCTGGAGGCTGGTTTATCTGCACTGAACTTATCCCAAACTTACTAGGAATGAGAATAATAGCCAGAGATTTCCTACAACTTTTCATCGGTGTCTCACTGGCTGTTATCACTCACTCAGTGTCAGAATAACTATTTTGAAATATCCATCTCTCTGATTTTCATCACATCCCCACTCTTCCCACAACCTGGAGGTGGATGAGGAAGAACTTGTCTCTGTCCAAGGAAAAGCATGGAAGGCAAAACTGGCAGATAAAAGCTGTGCCTTCAAAACGAGGTACTCAGCAGCCTGAAACAATATGTGAATTTGTGGCCAGAATGGGCAGAGGAAAATATCCCAGAAAGCCACAAAGAACTGAATAAACCAACTGAAATGTAGTGAAACTTGTGAGCTTTAACACTAGCATCACTGCAGCCTGACAGAACCTGTCTTAGACCTGAAGGAGGTCCCAGTAAGGGATGATCCTTCTTTCTCCACCCCTATGGGGTTACTTTCTTCAGCCATATGTACAAAGACAAATTATACTTGTTCTGATGCAGACAGAACTCCAGTAACTCCTCCTGAAGTCATTCTGCATGCTAAAGGACAGACACACCAGAAAGTAAAGGTCTGTGCTGGTGCTTGAGCTCCATTCAAGTCCTGCATTTGCCCTATGGAGCTTATGCTTGACTGACCAAAAGCTTGCACTGTGGGTACTTCACATTCTTTAGAGCAGGCTCATTCTGGTTTATCCAGGCAAAACTGCATTGTTCTCTTTATTTCACGAATATCCTACATGCCTTTTTGGCTGACACATCTCCTCTTCTCTGTGATATTATCTAGGATACAGATAAGTAGAGGAATTAGGAGCATTTTGCATGGTTGCTCTTCAGATTCAGATACACTTAGAGCCTTTATCTTTAAGAAAAGTTTGCGAACTTTAGCCAGCCTTTCCAGTGCTGTTTCTAGAGGCTTATAATACTCTTTCTCACCATACATTTTCCATTGACAAGTCAAGTTTATAGAGTGGGATTAATCTTTATAATTAATGTTTCAAGTAACCTGAAGATGTATCATTAAATATTGCAAGCCACATCTCTTCCCTGGATGCCAGGGTGGGACTTTTTTTAACTCACAGACACAATGAACACGTGTATGTCTGGCTTCTTGGTGCTTTGTACATTGATATACAAGCCATAGTACTTCTCCAGTTTCTTACAAAGGACTCATATTCTTCCCTTTTGCTACACATAAATCTCCAAGGTCATCTGTTCCTGAAACAAATATACAAAGCAGATACAATTCAAGAAAGTGGGAGGAGGCTTTGATTTCACAGGATGGCATAGTGGGCAGTCTGAATTCTTTAGGCAAAAAAAAAGTTGGCGGAAGCTTTCTTTGTGGGGACTTCTTCATATGAAGATCACCGGTAATTGCGATTCATGATCTCCTCTCTCCACATTATTAAAAGACAGTAAGGCACAAAAAACAGCAACAGTGTGCTCCTAAAGGAGTTTGAAACCAGAAGGTATCTGGAACTTGTATGTGTAAGGCATGGTTCAGGAACTACCACCAGAGGTGATCTGCATAAAGCAGCCCAAGTTCAGGCAAGATTTTTGTACTTATCCTCAGTGAAGACTACAGGAAAGTACTACTTCAGTCTGGAATGGTTCTGAAGACAGTCCTGAATGTTGTAAGAAGGTCTTTAAACTTTGATAAAAGGTGTTTTTGATTAACTAGTATGATTGTAATACACCCAGATCCATAGCTCTTGGGGCCTTATTTATCCTTCCCCTGTCACAAAGTATGTATGTGAAAAAGGACAAATATGCTTTTGGGAGGAAGAATTATGGATTCATTTGATCAAACTGGTGTGCTTTTTGGTTTTACATAGTCAGCCCATACCACTGGTGTGTGCAGGAACCTATACACATGTGTGTCCTGTGCAGGGGGAGGAGCTCTCTGGGCCACTGGTGGAAGGGACTGAAAGGATCAAGTCATGTTCACGTTCTCCCATCCCAGAGAGGAGGGTTGATGCTGAGAGTGTATCTTACATCGTGCAATGTAAGATACATTCACACTGAAGTGTGAAGCTTAATTTTTAAAAGTTTCTTTAAAGAAGAAGGGCGCCAAAGCTTTTCTTATATAATAAAGAAATACCTTAAGACTGCTTCTGGATGAGCTACATTTTCTGTCTGAATTCCAGCAAACTTAAATCCTTATTTTTTCAGTGTTTGAAACTACTTAGAGAAGTAAAGCTATGGGCTTCCAAGTGCTGATGTTGTGATACAGAAATCATTGAAGTTCTATTGAGTTTGGTTAAATTTATTAATACTCTAAGCTAAATGAATGGCCAATGTGATTTTCTGTTCTTTGAACAAAAATTGTTAACAAATGCCAGAAAACAAGTAAAAATGTAACATTTTGTAACAGTTTTACAAATGGATCTTTCTTTCTCCTAAGAGAAAAAAGTCTGGAAAAAGAATAGTACATATTGTTTAGTGAGATTACCTGATACAGATTAAACAGTTTAGAGATTTATATCTGGTTCCAAAGTCTATATCTAGGCCCTTGTGAATGTACTGTATGATTTTCCAAAACTCAAATGCACAAAAATCCTATTAAAGCAGTAGAAGTTGCACGTATTCAATTCATGAAGGTTCTTTCCTATAGGCAGAAAAGATTATCATCCTCATCAGTTTTAGGACCTTCTGTGGTGTGTACTGTAGCTCAAACTGGAAGAAGGTGAACTTTTTCCTAAAACTTATAAGTGAAATAAATTATTATTATTACTATTATTATTTTAATCAGGACCATAGCTAATTTATGATTTCAGCTGCAAGGGCCACAGGACACACATAACTGTGACTGAAAGGCCTTCATATTTAGGTGTCTGATGTTTCATTTAACTCCACTGAGCTTAAGCTATTAGTTTGGAAAATCTACAAATTTCCTGTCTCTACAATTCAATGCAGGCTACATAATGATCAAGACATTACTGGGATCAAATTTTCCCAGCCCCAAAAGAGAGATGAAATGAAGTGAATAGTCCAAGATAAAACTACTTGAGTCAGATATAGTTAACTTGAATTGCTTGTGAAGATCTATTTTAAACTTAAGATTAACAAGTTCGTATTGCTGCGGGCATCATGCTATCAGACTGGTTAACACCAGTTGCTCTCCCGGACATGCTCTCTAGATTAACCAGGCATGAAGTAACAGAACCTAAATATAGGTTTCTATTTTTGTTAGAAGGTATTATCCTTACTAGGTAAAATTTCTCATTCCTTCCCTTAGTAGCATATATGATTTTTATACAGTTAATTGCTTTAAAGCAGAGGCAAAACAGTGGTCACTTGTAAGTATTTTACATTAGCAAATGAAAGTATTTGGAACCATTGAAAGGAATTTGGTCTAATTGTTTTAGCAGCTCTCCTTGATGATGCTGAAGTCTTTCTAATGCCTTTAAGCCTTTGGCATTCATAAAAATATGAGCTAAATCACTGCTCATGCAAATGCTGTTGGTTGTCAGGGAGTGCTAGTCTGGGAGATATACATTGGCTTCAATCTCTATTAACAGCTTTTCTGGGCATTTTGTTTGTTTGGTTGGGGTTTTTTGTTTGTTTGCTTTTGTTTTCATCTCCCTTTGGACCTTGGTTCTATTCTAAGCAAACATTTGTGCATTTGTGTATAATTCAGAATATTCTGGAGTCCTTTATTTTATTAGTTTGTGAAAAAAAACAAAGCCCTTAATATGTGTCTGTTTCTGTGGTTCTAGAAAACAAGAAAATTAATTTATTTTTTTTTCCTCTCAGGAGGAGGTAAATAGAGAGGTCCTTTGAACTTCAGCAAGAAATACCCTTGTTTTATCAGCTCCTGAAGCCTTGGCTCAGTAAGGCACCTTGTTTCCAGTTCCAGGTCACCATGCCCAAGAAATCTCACATCACTGGAAAGAGTCCCAAATGCTGTTGCCCTAACATTCCCACAGCTTGGCTCTGTATCATCCACACAAAGAAGCCCTAATAACAGGTTAACTGGCCTCCAGATGATCCCCAGGTCGGGGAGATCTGTGGTACTAAGAAAAATCAGTTTCACAACTGCCATGGCACCTCTGTGGACCAAGGTGGCTGGAGTAGGTGAGCAAACAACTGTCAGTAATTAGAGAAATCCTTCAACTGCTCTAATGACCAGGCTGATACACGTAGGGGCAGCTAAGAAAAGGGTGAAACCCTGGTCAGAGTGCACAAAAGCCACCTAAATGACCCCTCACAGGAGTGATGAACCATGCCAGAGATCTCTAACGTATACCTATGTAGTTATATTAATGGATTGAAATCTAAATTTGTTTATTGCATGATAGCCCACATCTGTTGTTGGATTATTGACTAATCTGCTTGTAAATGACTTGCCCAGTTTCTTGTTCCTGCTTGTGCTAAAAAGAATTGGTTCTGGGAGAGAAAAACTACTCCTGCAAAACAGAGATAATAATCTAACAAAAGCTAGAGGATTCAAAAACAGAGATAAGTGGGGATCACTTCTATGTTAATTGCTATTATTCTATATTGCTTGATATTTACAGATTCAAGACCTGTAAGGGTCAGTATTCAAGATTTTGGCACTGTGGTAAATATGTCTCCAAAATTGATGTGTGTGCCCTGTTTCCCACTAACCCCATATTTCTTCATTTGCATGTAGGCAAAGCTTAGAAATAATTTGTTTTAATGTGTCAGTACAAATGTTGCCTGCAAAGCAAGAGTCTCATCCAGAAGGAAAGAATACTGTTTTCTCCAGAGAATTTTGAGTAAAGCTTGAAATGCATTTGTATGGAGAATAGTGGTGTGCAGAATTATCCCAGCATTTCCAAAGGTATGTCTTAAAGCCATCCAAGACACTAGTTCATATCTAGTACACGCGGGTAATAGGAAATGCAAGAAAGGATTAATCTGTCTTCTATCATACGTGACATAAAGTTCATTATTTAGACGGTAGATATAAATAGTTCAAATAGATTTGCTTAATACAGAGTTGAATTAGATTGTTATTGATAAGTGAACTTCTTGCTGGTGATCTGCACCTGATGAAGGACACAGAGGTCTTGCCATGCTGGTTCTGCCTGCTCATAACCCTGTTACCAGGGCTGGCATGGTGATGGCAGGGTATGACATAGATGTGGCAAATTCTCTTTATCCACAGGAATCTCTTGTCTGTCATTTCTTGTGCATAACCTAAGAATCTAGAAAACACTTGGGCCCATGATTCACATTTGAAAATAAGATTATAAAGAACATAGGTAAATTTTTCAAGGAATGTTTTCCCATTTTCATGGGTGACTCAGTGCAAAATAACCCAGGACAAAAAGCAATGCTTTTATTGATCTATAGAGTGGATCATAAGGCAACCATCAAGCTGGGGCACACAGGTCCTCTGCATCTCCAAAAATAGGAAGAGCAAGTTCATACTCTTCTTTCTGCCTGCGTGCTCAGTTGCAGGGGTGAGCGCTCTAGCAGCAGGCAATGGGGCTCTTCCCTACATCCCTCTTGCAGATGTTTGGCACTGGACTGTGTAGCTGCATGTTTCTCTGGCTGAAGGGAAAGAGCACTGTCACAGCCACTGTGCAGTCATTAATAGGAGGCAGGATAGAAACACAGGTGTCCCCTTGCCTAAAGGAGCATCTAGAGAGTGATGCTTATCTTCTGGCCAATTAATATTTAATCCCCCTATATAAAATGAGTAACTCTGACAAGAAAACTTGCAAGTAAGATTTCTTCCTCCCCCTCTCCCTCAAGAATATGTGGTAACCTAAAAGTGAGAGCTTCCCTCCCCAGAGAAGTGTGAGGCACCATGGATTCAAGCCCTCATGAACAGAGCTCCCAGGCTCCAGTGAACAATTCACACAAGCTGATGATTAAAGACCTGAGAGTGGAAGCTTCCCTTTCTCTGCAATCACCTGCCTGACTTGTCTTGTGTTACGACAATCCTTGATAAACTTTTCAGGCTTATTTGAAAAATTCAGTTCTCTGGCTAACTTGTTCTTAAATGTTGTCCATATTGTAAGAGGAGATATATGCATTCCAAGGAGAGGCACTTTAAAGTGCTCCATCATCATATAATATAGTCAGTATTTGGGGACTGTGAGAAAAGCCCTTGGGGCTAAGGTGGTCCCCACCAGATTGAACATTTAGAAAACTTCCGCTTGAGTTGTAAGAATCTCATATTCCTGCCTTTGTCCAGCTCCCAGTTCTGGAAACAAAGGTCAGAATACATGGCCAGAACATTTATTGATGCAATGGCTGAGTTTTACAAGGTCTGTGTTGAGGACTTGTTTTCAGTGAAGTGCTTGCCCATTAAAAATGGTATACTTGCAGTATGGAAGACTTAGAAAATTAACACCTCAAAGTATTTTGCTACCTAAGTAGGAGTGTGATAAGACACATTGTTTACTTTTACAGTCAATAAAGTAAAGCCTGTTCTCAGGTACAGTGCTCTTAACTGGCTGTCCATTGCTAACATGAGACTTCAGACTGATTTTATCCTTCTTACGTTCAATGGAACAAATATCCTGTAGTTTGCAGATAAGGATCACTCTGGGATCAGTTTCAGTTTGACACAGTTGTTTCAAAATTCACCTTGGGTATATTTTTTCCCTTCAACTTTATCTAAAAACCTAATCACCCTGACTAATGAATTAAAGGGGTCAGAGGAATCAATGGTCCTTATTTGCATTAATTCAAATTAATACATACCTATTTTATTGAATAAGGAGTGACAGCCCTGGTATTCATAAATAACTGATAGAGAATTAACATAATCCAGTAAAAATATTCTGTTTCTCTTGTTATGATTAACTGAAAATGTAAGTGTTTTTTAAATTAAGATTTATCATGTGAAAGTGATCTCCGGAGAGGTAAATGGTGTTATTGAAAGGAAGGATGACTGAATAACTGAGGTCCTGCCTGTAGACTTAGGAGGTCTGGGCTCAGAGCTCCCTGAACTGACTCCCTGAATGGCCCTGTGAGCTCTTTGGATCTCTGGTGCTTCAGTTTCCCATTCATGAATTTTCTTTCTTAGAGTAGTTTGGTGAAAATGAATACCCGAGAAGCTGAGGATGTCAGATCTTTCACTTGTGCAATATGGTAAGAATAGAAGACCAATACAAAAGAGAAAAGGTCAGTCTTTTTGAATGGAATAAAGAAATGTAGTGGGAAAACTGGAAAGGCAGACAAGACCTTTTTTTTTGTTAAAGTCCGTCTTGTTTTTCCATGACATGATAAGGTAGGTCTCTCTGGAAAGCTACAAGAAACCTTGTTTGAAAGCACAAAGTGTGTTTTCAAAACTGTGCAGTCCCTAATCATTCTTGAGACCTCTGGAAAATTGCACGGAATTGTTCTGTAAATTATTATATGTATTTCAGGTAATGAACTTGTCTGACTGCAGGCTGCAGAGTCAAGACTCATGATTATTCCTGTAACATTTGCTCAGAAGAAAAATACTCTAAGTCCCACTCCTGCTGAAGCATACCTGCTTTTCATTGCAAGGGCATGGGATGTCAGCTGGCAGGACTTTATTAGTGTCAGTGAGATGGCTCAGGGGGGAATAAAAATTCTTCTGAGCAAGTCCCCATTGTGCGGAAGTAACGGGCACAGAAATGCTGTACAGTTCACTGCTATACAGAGAAACCTGAACCATTTCTGTGACTCCAGCTGGGACCACAGAAGATGGGTAAGCTACAGCAGGCAGTGTGGAGTGCTTCACTAGTATGGCCCCATCGAGACAAAGTGATTTCTTTTGCAACGACTACTAAATGTGAAAACTTTTCTACAACCTGTTTTAATTCCTGAATAGTTATAACATTGAACTCCTCAGATTATCTGTGGTAATCTTTTATTGAAAATTACTTGATATAAACCACATAGTAGCACTCAGGTGTGTTATCCTTCATGTAAGCAACCAAACAGAGAAAATGTTTGTTCTCCTCTTGCAGAAATGCATGGCTTCTACAACAGAGAGGAGATTAATTTTTTGCAGCCTACAAAGGAGCATGTAGATGATGCATAGACAAGGCCCTCTCATGCTCAGAGTTCAAACCCGTTAGGACAAAAGCAGAAGTTAAATGTAGTTCTCTGCATCTCAGATTTCTGCAGACATCAACAGGGGAAGCAGATCCCCCTCAAAACTTTGAATGAAAGGGCTGCATCATGATCAGTTCAGAAAAGAAGCAAACTCAGAGCAAGGTTCAGGAGTACTGTGGCACCAGCTCACCATTAAACAGCACCCAGCATAACACCCACATCAGAAGAAAATTGCCTGGTACAACACTGATGGCTGAAAGACCACCTCCATTGCCCTACAGATGTCAGAGTTTACCTGTATGGGGGAAGATTTTGAGCTTAGAGTTGCAAATGGGGAGGATTTTAAGACACCTTTTTTTGGGCTTTTCTGCTTTGCTGACTTAGATGGCTTTCCTCTAAGTTACCAGTTTTTGCCTGTCACTTTAGAAATGCTGCACTATTTCCAACCTGTGTAACCCAGGCAGTCTCTCCTTCCAGGGTCACAGATCAGAGGCCTAGAGGACAGCTGTCTAAGATCCCCTCTCTATCTAACCCTTTGTTATTATTAATAACAACAGCTCAGAACTGAAGGCATTCTGTCTATTGAGAAAGAAATGAAAAAAATATTTAATTTGATTTAACAGCAGGGCAGGAGGGAATGTTTTACAGGGCTCCATGGTGTTTCTATTGACTTTCTACATGAATCATGCCTTTAAATTTCTTCCCTGTGTTTTAGTGAAAATTTAAAGACAAACTTCCTCAAGTTGTTTTTACCTTTGTAACAAGTTGTGGTTTTGACAGGAGTGATTTTGGGCATACTAGAGAAGGAAGAAGGAACATTGGACTCTGGGGACACATTTCCATAGGGTAATGCTATTGAGCTTCTTGATTTGTGCACATCGTTGTGCCTTGGGATGAAAGCCAGGAAGGTGTTTGGAAAGCTACCTACTCACTGAAGTTATTTGGTTGAAGGTTGCCATTACTTGAGTGTGCTCACAAAGTACTCATTTGTGTTTATAACTGCTCTGTGAAGATTTTTGGCAGATGTTGTGCTGTTACACTGAAATACGGCTCTTTGTTCTCCTTAATAAGGAAAAGCTGTTAATTGCATGCTGTGTTTCTGATGTCTTTTTGCTGGTCAGTACTCTCTGTCCCCTTTGCACCAGCACACACAGGAGCAGAAGCAGTGACAGCAGACCACTGCAACTCCCACTTATCTGATGTTACAGACCGGCAAAGTGAGAAGATGTCTGGGAGGAAGAGCCATTTTCTTTTAATTAATTATTAACTGGTAAGTCACTTCAGCCAATCTGCACTCAGTAGTTGAGTGAAACTTATGAGCAGATGTTTGAGCAGATCAGGCTTAGCTGAAAACAAGTGAAAGGAAAATAGTATTCTGCGCAAACCTACTGAAGAAATTAAGCAGATGGCAAACTGCGGAGAAAATGAGCATACACCTACTTGTATTTACAAAAGTGCTCTTTTCATAAAGCTCTTTAAAAACCTAGAAATACATACAGTGCATGAGGACTCTTGTTTTATCTCCAGAAACGATAACTGAATGAAGAGGTTTTTCTATTACAACACACAGTAGCACTGAAGTGAAGAATACCCTTTATAGTAGCGGGTTATGTTGGCCAAATATAACTACCTAGTACCAGCTTGGCACAGTGTTGTTACTGGTGCAGTTATTTTTACTGAGAGTGATGTAGCATCTGTAGCTCGTATATGTTGTCAAAACACTGATGATGTCTTCATCACCACAGTACCCCTTAAAATGGAGGAGTGCATAGATTCAGCACAGAATATATAAATCCCTCATTTAAACGTTATTTTTTCCCCTGGGAAAAAAATGCAAAGCTACTCATTTGCTGTTTTTTTTCCTCACAATCAACCCCATCTGTTATTTTATAGGGAAAAAGATGTCTCCAGTTTAGCAGCCACACTGGCTAGGTATTCTGACAAAGATCACCAAAAGATACATATCATTAAAGGAAATAGGGTCAAGGTTTGGATTTGCAGTGACATGTGATGTTAAGCAAGCATGATCTAGGTTAAAGGTCATCATAGTAAGCCCAGTTGACTTGCTGGAAAAAGTAATTCCTGTAAGTTTTCTGTGAAAAAGCTGATATATGTTCTCTACCTCTGATTCATGGGTGACAGGACATACAAACCTGGTCACCTTTTAACACCAGGAAGACATTTTATGGCTCTGCAATTACAGTTTTCTTGGAAGAAGCACTCTGGGACCTCAGATCGCCAGTCTTCCTTCAAGTATGTGCTACAGAGTTTAAGTGAGGACTTGATTTAAACAAATACCAAACATTTGTTTGAGGTGATTAAATGTTCTCAAAAAAAAAAAAAAATGCAGCTGTGTATAAGTTTTGTAGTTGTCTTCAAAAGAGGACTTACTATACAGTCACAGAGATGTACTGTTAATGAAGAGCAAATTAATCAAAGCATTCTTCTGATAATGTGCTTGTCTTCTACTTATATAAGCATTACTCTCAGCTAAGAATTTGCTAATGAGTTTCCTGCCACACTAGGACTTATTCAACAGAAAAAATGAGAAATGCACAGAGAATTGTATGAGGGTTTAATGTTTCTAATTCATCAGAGCTATTCAAATGCAGCCCTTTGCAGTGCACCTCCAGTGTGAGCTGTCTCTTCTATAGATAAAAAAAAAAAAAAAAATCTGCTTTATATGCTTTTTATCTACTTGAATGCACTATTTTGGATCAGAAGTGTGTTTTGAAACAAATACCTGCTCACAGTTACCATGGTTTGGTTCCTATTGTGGAATAATTTTTGAAGACATGAACTGGATTCCTTTTGTATGAAACCAGAGGGGAAAATGTTTCCTAGCAGTGTAGCTAAAGCATTGCAGCTACACACAGGTCTTTAGTCTGTGGAACTGGACTAGAGCTGCTCTGAAGAAAAAGGTAAAACAAAACCCTGTGTCAAGTGCAGTGTGGATGTTGGGTTCTCAGACTCTTTTTGTATATAAATCTACTCCTACTTAGCCACACAGATAATAGAGATGTAGGCTGTAACATCAGGGCCTTACCTACTGAAGGTAATGACAGTGTGTTGCTTCCATCCAGACTTAACCAAGGTAGCAAAGCTGCTGTTTAGTTCTGTGTGTCACTTTACATGTTTTCTTCTAATCCAGTCATGTTTCTATTTCATTCTTATGTTTAATCAACAAACTTGCTTAATGAAATGCAAAGGATAACATTTGGTAATGCCTCTGAAGTAAAATAGATTTCAAAGGTGTCACTGCCACTGAAGACTTCTTGAAATGCCAGGGAGCCCTTACACGAAAACTTATTTGAACTCAGTTACTTTATAAACGCTGGTGACATGCAAGTAGGAATAACATTTTTAGTGCTGATTCCTGCTGGGTTCTCCAGACAGTAAACCATGCACCTTATTTGTATAGGTAGCATGATACAGAAGGATTTTAGCAGTACTACTTTTAGAGAAAAGAAATGGAGTTGACATGAGGAAGAGGTCCAAGATAAGAGATTGGAGATGGAGATGGATTTTAATGTGTAATTAATGGACCAAGAGACTGCATTCATAATGATAAAAAACGAAAGTTCTTTGGTTACCAGAGTTCTGTAATTATTTTCTGTGTTAGTTCATAATGTGTGGGTCAAATCTTTCATTTACTAAAGTTGTTAAAAATATTCCACCTGGTATCAGAAGGACAGAGAAAGGGCCCATTAGAAATGAGCAGTTCTTTGACAGGAATATACTCTAATGTGCATAAACTCTGATGCACTTGCCACTGCCTTGGTGGAAATAATGTACATCCCCATGCTAGATTTGTATCTCTATATCTGTGTATAATTGAAAGTGAAACCAATGTAGATTTCCATGGTAGTACTACCATGATCATTTATTAGAAAAATCCTCTGTGTGTGTGTCTTCACAAGGAAAATAGACTTTCTATGGGATGGGCTTTGGCTAATATCATTCTGCAATGTACTTATATGCCTTAGAAAACAGTCTAGGTTTTCAAGCTGCAGATGGAGATGAAACAAGTTTCTCTTTTCAAGTTATTTTCACTTCCAAGCCATCTCAGTAGTGCTACTAATGAATTTCTGTCTCTATGTATATGATATTTCTGAATGTCTATCACCAGGGTATCCAAATGTCATTATAAATTTAATGAACAGCTGCTGCCCATTAAAAGTCAGTGTAACTTCTATTGCTTAAATTAAACTAGTTTAAAGTAAAGTGAGCATTTAGGTTAGGCAGGTGTTATAGCTATTTATATCTAAAAGTTGGATTTCTCCTAGACTGAGGGCTAGTTTCAAATTGCATTTTTTCTGGCACTGTTATTTTGCCAGAAAAAAAATATTCCATGAATTAGTTTCTCAACTGCAGAGATGGTAAAAGAAGCACCAATATCACAGCTCTGGTCATGTCTAAAATGTGAATATTCATGGCAGAGGACTGAATGATCTTCTTAGATGAGGAACTTCTAGCATTTGCTTTTTATATTGCCAATTGATGGTATTATGCTGAGGTTAATTGGGCCATTCAATCGTGTTCTGGTAGTTTGTCTTTCCTCAAACTATTCAGTAAGATTGCCTGCTAAAATGTCTATTATCTCTGTAACAAATCTTAATTTTACTACTGCTGGTCTAAGGGCAGAGAAAAAGATTGGGGCAGCTCCATAGCAGAACCATTTAGTGTCCTTGATGCTCTTTTGAATACTCAATTACCAGAGTTCACAGGTGTGTCCAGAGTCAAACTTGGTCACAGCAAACATACCAGGACAGTTGTAAACTTTCTGCTGGGTGATTAATCACACTAAAAATGGCCAAGTTCAGGATGTGTAGGGCTGCTCTTCACAGGTGACTGAGTAAGATTCGGCCCCAAACCACAGAGTGATGACTTGTGCAGACAGATCATCCCACTGCTATCACTCTCTAATTGTAAGAAATCTGTTTATTAAGGCACAAAGAATGGACATAATTGGAGGGAAATGGAGAAACATATCACACATACACAAATATTGATAGTATCTGCAAGTCAAGAGGAAATGATGTTGTAAATAAGCCATTTAGCATCCTTCCTCTTCACCAATGAGTATCTCTTATCACTCCACTTTAGACATCCACCCCACTGTCTCCTCAGTTTAGCTCTGTAAAGAACAGCTCTGTGAAGGCCTCTTTGCCTGTCCTAGGTTCTCAGGGAGATTTTTCAATCCATCTTTGAGTTGCTGCTCCTTAGTGATTCAGCTGGGTGAAGAGGCTGAGGAAGCACAACATGATAGTAGAACCCACTGAGTGATGCTTTCCACTCCACTTTCTCTCCTCTGAAGGACTTCCTGCAGTGATTCCTAACACACAGTTTCCCAGCCTGGGGAGCAGCAGTCAGGGCTTGGCCTGGCCAATTAGAAAGGAATGGAGGTTGGGGAAGGTGAAGGTGGAGTCCACAAACCTCTTTGTTCTTGTGGTAACTTCCCAGATGTTGCTGGAGGACATGTTAGCCTGTGCCCATCTCCATGCCCAGAGAGGTATCTGAAGCCTGGGTCTGCCACAGCTGCTCTGCTTCCTGGCTGGGGCACTGGGATGAGTGCAAGCTGTTTGGCCCTGCTCTGACACCACTTTGGGGGGCCCCCAAAGTCTCCAGCCCTGAGAAGACCCTGGCTTGCTGGAAGTTGTTTAAACGACCCAACTTTGACTTTGTATCTGCAAACATTTCCAGGTATTTTTCACTGTATTGTGTTAATTATCAGATACCTCAGAAATCTTTTAACACATCTGTCTGAGCAGATATGCAAACAAATTTGTACATCATCACCTGCAGTGGCTGGAGCCCACATGCATTTTGACTGCACACCTGGTGTGAGACGCTTGGCAGAAAATCAGATGGAAGAGCTCATTTATATTCTCACTGGCCAAGGCTGTCCCAGGTTGCTGCAGATCCATCACAGAGGTTCTCTGCAGTTCTCCAATGAGCAAATACCCATTGAATTAATCATCTTATTCAGATGGGGAAATTTAACTTCCTCTTCAACCATGCCACTACCTCTCTTGGATTTTTCCATCTCTATCAAGTTATTGTTGGTCTCATTAGTACACTTATTTTTTCCTGCAGTTTGACCTAGTATTTGATATTCTTATTTTGAGGAGAAATAAATGCACTTGGTTTCTTTATTAGCTGGCAAATTGTTGCTTTTGAATAGCAAAAGCAACATGATGCCATTGTAATTTCTTATTCTGCTGAGAAATTATCTTTCTATCTCTGTGAACTTTAAACTTGGCATTTACTTATTGCAAGGGAGAGACGATGGCTCTGCAAGACAGTGCCTGACATCTGACCATGGTGCAATAGAACAGGTGCAGGTCTCAGCAGGGAGTAAAGAGTTCATGTGGCATTGTGCCTCAAAAGGTAAAGAGAAGCACTTGATAACCAGGAGATCTTTTCCAACCCTGTTATCTTTTTGTGTTATTCTCTGCTGAATTTGGAGGATCATCTCAAAGAATGGAATACGAAAGACAGGTAAGAAAGTTTAAGGACATACCACAGCCTGTATGTCAGCTATTGTGTCAGTCACTCACAGATTTTCTTTTTTAGTTACAAGTAGTTCAGTAACAGCTGAACAGCTGGGTTTGGCTCATACTTTACAAGAAACTGGAAGTGAAGAAGGAAAATAATTGAATGATCAGTGACAACAGTCAAGAACCATCAGCATGCATCATATATTTTTAACCCCAACAGAAAGGCATCAGAGGACTAGAAGTTAATTTACCATATCCAGACATGCTTCTGTGTAATGAGAAAAAAACCAAATCTTTTACACATCCTGAAACTATTAAAATACATGTCCTAAAGCAATGATTTTGAAGCATACTGCTGAAGAATGAGATGCTGCTTTGATACAAGAAAAAGCCCTGGTGTGGGAAGTCCTCAAGGTGCTGTTCTATCAGTCAGAATGTAGGATTCGAAGGTTTTGCCCAAATTGTTTGGGAAAACTGAGGCCAGAATTTCTAACACTGTTAAAAAGACTCTAAGCAGTGTGAAAATCCTTCAAATTTCCTTATGTGATTGCTAACATTGTGCAAATGGATCTTTTCGAGAGATTTCATGTATGTAACCTTCTTATTCTGGACGAAGACATTACTTCAGCTGTCTGAGTTCTGAAAATGAAGACTCTGAGCTCTATTCCAGATGCCGTGTACATCAGGAGTGACTTTTTGAATCATTACATATAGACATAGAATAACAGAAGCATAGAAAGACTTGGTTGGAAGGGACTTGAGATCATCTAGTTCCAACCTCCCTGTCATGGGCAGGGGTGCCACCCACTAGACCAGGTTGTTCAAAGCCCCCTCCAACCCAGCCTTGAATACATGCTTCTGAGAATGAGACATCCACAATGTTCCGTAGAAAGCATACATGTGCAATACATTACAGTTCATTAGGCACACTACGAACAGTTTTCCTTCAATGGAGGTAGTCATGCAAACATATATCCTCTGCAGCCACTGAGCTCAGTGTCAGCATGACCTTGTCTACATTAGTGCAACATCAAAGTGGAAGATCTCAGTGCCGACTGAAGAATTACTGGATATATATGATATCTAGATATTATATATATACATATATATATATGTAACATTTAATGAAAATGATAAGCAGCTCTGTTCACTCCTTCCCCAGTGCACTCTATTCTTCTAGCAACCATCTCGTTTATTAATAGACTAAAGAAGGGAAAAATGGTGCACAGTCTCTTCCATGAGGAACATTTTTAAAGTACTACAGTTTGAAGACAACTAACCAGATGAGCAGAACATTTTTTTTTTTTACATTCCTCATAGCAGCAGAATGTCTTCTTAGTTACAAAGAACTGACTATGAACAAAATGCTAGTTAAAGCGTGGCTTCACCATGGACAAGTCCTACCTGAGCAACCTAGTGTCTTTCAACGACAGAGTGATTACATCAGTGGACAAGGGGAGAACTACAGATATCCTCTGTCTGGACCTCTCTACGACCTTAGACATTGTCCCCATAATATTTTTCTCCCTAAATTGAAAACATATGGATCTGATAGGTGGACTATTCCTTGGATTAGGAACTAGTTACATGGTCACCAGAGGATAGTGGTCAATGACTCAATATTCAAATGGATACCAGTGACAACCCTCAGGGGTCCATGTTGGGACCAGTACTGTTTAATATCTTCAACAATGACATATAGACAGTGGGGTCATGTGCAATCTTAGCAAATTTGCAGATGCCTTCAAGCTGAGTGGCACAGATGACATGCCTGAGGGATGGGATGCCATCTAGAGGGATCTGAACAAGCTCAAGAAGTGGGTCTGTGGGAAACTCATGAGGGTCAACAAGGCCAAGTTCCAAGTCCTGCACCCAGGTCAGGGAAATACTTGCTGTAATACAGGATGAGGGATGAAGGGATTGCAAGCAGACTGGTGAAGAAAGACTGGGGGATACTGGTGGATGAAAAGCAGAACATGAGTCAACAATGTGCACTCACAGCCCAGAAAACCAACTGTGTTCTGGTCTACATTAAAAGAAGGGTGAGCAGCAGGTCAAGGGAGATGATATTGCCTCTGTACTCTGCCTTTGTGCCCACCTGTATTACTGTGTCTATCTCTGGGGTCCTCAGTACAGGCAAGACATAGACCTGACAGAGTGGGACTAGAGGAGAACCATATGATGATCAGAGGGATAGAGCACCTTTCCCGTAAGGAAAAGCTGAGAGTTGGGACTGTTCAGCTGGGAGAAGGGAAAGCTCTGGGGAAATCTTATTGTGACCTTTAAGTACTTAAAGGGGGCCTACAAGAAAGATGGAGAGAAACTTTTTGGAAGGGTCTGTTGATATAGTACAAGGGGTAACGGTTTTAAACTAAAAGAGGGTATATTTGAACTGGATAAAGAAATCATTTTTTACAGTGAGGGTGGTGAACCACTGTAAGAAGTTGTCCAAACAGGTGATAGATGCCCAATCACTGGAAACATTCAAGACCAGGTTTGCCAGCCCTGTACCACCCAAAGCATTCTATGATTCTGTGATTCAAAGACTTCTGAGCAGCCAACTGAATCCTGTTTAGTGCCAGCTTTGAGGTGTTACAAATAAGTGTAAGGCACTTCAGAGCTTTAAATACATTATGCTGCCTCATGATATAATTGATCTTGTTTAGTTCCAGAAAGGTTTGAAAAATATGGTAATTTTTTTTCATGCTGTAGCAGCTGCACTGGTATGAAACATTAATCAGTTCTGCATGATTTTTAATTAATGGTCTCCAGTTTCTACAAGTGTACAATGGGAGTGGTTTTCATTTGTGCTCTACTACTGTATTTGTCTTCCTCTAAAAAAACATAGACAGTCTAAATCAGGAACATTGCTCATGAGAATGGGGCTCCTGAATTTTAAAGCAAAACTACAGTTATTTCTGTGGAACTGCAAAACCCTCAGTGAGAGAAGTGACATTCAGAAATTCATGTCTCAAGCTTGATTTATTGAGCATCCCATTCCAGAAAATTTAGGAAGTTAAAAAGCGCAAGATCTCTACACATCCTTCCCAAAAAGTAGAATTGGGAAAGTAAAGGTGATATCATCAAGCAGAATAAAAACTGTTAAAACAGGAGCAATCTGCTTAAAAAAAAAAAAAAAAAAAAAGAAAAAACAGAAAAATTATGAGAACATGTAAATTG
>VXAU01002231.1:383884-403798 GCA_013399695.1 Formicarius rufipectus | reverse complement strand
AAAAAACTTTTAAAAAAGGGGCAAATTGCTTAAAAAAAAAAAAAAAAAAAAAGGCAATACAGTAAAATTATGAGTACATGTAAATTGCTTCTTGCTGAGTACACAAGGTACTGGAAAATCCTTTTAAGGGATATTATGCTTTATCTTGGACATGTGTATTGCTGCAATTAGGTGGTTTGCTCTTTAACTTGGAAACATGAAGTGTCTGGACAGTAGTATTAGAGCTAGTTGTATTCTCAGTTCCCTGCTGCGCAGTCAACAGGAATAATTTTACCATTCTCATTTATGAGCCTTTGGAGTCATAAACACCTCCCAGCTTTCTGTGTGGAGCTCTGTAACTGGATAAGGATTGAGTTCATTAGCAATTGGGTTGCAGAGAAGGAGCAAGAGCAAGTCTACTCCTCCAGACAACCTTATGGCAACTCTCTAATGAGGACTGACTGCAAATTTCTGCTTCAACACCACCATGTGAGAAATTCAAGGGAGGCAGGTGAAAATCAGATAAGCAGAATCATCCTGTGTTTTTCTTCCCTGTAAAACATATAGGTATGTATATAACAAACTTCTATCCCTTAATAACTTGTTCACACACAATTCTTGCTAGAAATACTTCAAAATGACACAACAGGATGCTTGAATTTTAACTTCTGTGAGATGTTCCTTTCCATGTGGATGGAGACTGACATTACAAACTCCACAACCATAGCTGGCCCCAAATCTGACAGCTGAGTCCAGAGCTGAAATCAAACTGTCTAGCTCAAAGGTGGCTCTTTCTGCATCAGAGTTGATGGGAACTGGTAGATCTACCTATACAGGAAGCTGACCCTGAGTTAATTCTCAGATGATAAGTGCAAGATGCTGTTCATCTCCACCGTTTCCTTGAGAGTGTTACAATCACTTGAAATTATGAACAGTGTCATGGAGGATCCAGTGCATTGCATCTTCAACTCTGCAAAATTTTCTGCTGCCTGATTGTGGGATGGTGTGAACTGTCATATGTGACAGGTTAACAGAAACAGATTTTTCCAAGCATGAGACCCTCCCACAAATGTGTGGTGGAAAGGAGCAACATGTGGGTTTTTTATTAAACTTCTGTCAAGGCAGTGAGCTCGTGATGTTAGATACACACCTTTTCATATTCATTATATAAATCTGGCATAGAAATGGCCCATTTCTATGGAAACATTACCAGGGAAACACATACCTTCAGCAGGTAAATGTACATCTGGCTTCCTTGAAAGTATCGTCTTTCTTTCTTCATTCATACATTCATGAACACCTCATGACACCATGGAGATGGATTTTCAGCAGCAGGGATGAATAAACAAGACAATTATTCCTCATGTTCGCATGGACATATGCAGTTAAACGATTTTCAGATCTAACCGTTTAAATGCTGATTGTCTCTCCACACAAACAGTCTCTTGGAGAAGAGACAGATAGGAAAACAGGAATTTCACCATGAAAGGAAGAATTTCCAGTTTTACAGCTGGAAAAGAGACACACTACAGCCACACATCCCCTCCATGGACCTCTAAAGAATTGTTCCTCCATTGGTCAGCAGCTAACAGAGCTCTCTGGAATATCTGTGCTGTCAGTGTCAGGAGATATCACTGGACAGTAGAATTTCAGCCTATATTATGGTAGACTGTTAAGAGATTGTTAGAATAGCTGGCCTCTTCCATGCAATTTCCAAGAAATCTGGGAGTTAATGCAAACTGTGTCATGTGCCCAACTCACAGGGACTGAGGAGAGCATGGGTGCCCACCAGCCTCTTCAGGAGTTTTCCACACTGTTGTTAGCACAGGTAGACTTTGATCCTGGGCAACGCACCACTTCCAAGGCATTGAAGAACAAAGTCGAGACTTCGACCCATCTTCCCTTCTTTTAGGAAGACCACTTCCCTGTGTTCATTCATTCAGCAAAACCTGCTAAAGAAGGAGCCATGTGTTTCCTGGAAGAAGGTTATGGTATAGTGGAACTAGACAGAGATGAGATCTTTGCAGCATGAAGCTCTTTCAGGAAAGGGGTGAACATCAATTTCAGCGTGATGCAAACTTCAGGACTCACTTGCTGGGAGCATTTCCTGGATGAGACTTCATAAAGCTATTGTATCATGATACATACTTATAGAAATTCAGTTGCATCTCATCTAAGCTTCTTGAACTGGAGTTTGCTTAGTACTGAAGTTTTTTTCTGAAGGCTTAGAGAGTTAGTTTTGTGTGGCAAAAGGGTCCTCCTCCCAAATGACCAGAACACAGACACTGACATAGCTAAAACAAGGATTACCATGGGCACGAAGAAAGGGAAGGGTTGGAGTTGAGTAGAAATTACACATGCAGTGGGAGTTATGTCTAGAATCTCATGTACAGAGTATAAGTGATACATGATTTCCTAAATTCTTATTAAGAAATAACTCATGAGGTGATTGAGACCAATTTGGAATAGTAAAATAAGAGCTGAATGAACAAAGGAAATGTACCTAGAAGCAAAGAACATGAAATTATGTATCCACTCAGCATAACTAGAACTCTATTTGTTACCCACTCATTAATCTCTTTTTAGCATGAGTTTCAAACTGAAAGGAATGACTAGTTTAAACACAGTATCAATGGGAAAAATAAAAGCTTTAGCTCCCTTTTTTGGCTCCAGATTTGTTCTCAAGCTGAAACATGTGCAAACAGGAGGAGATGCAGGGTGATGCAATACTCTGGGGAATGCAATGCCTTAGTAAGGGATTTGTGAGTGAAATACTTCCACAATCTACACACATTCATCCAATGTAAAATAATTGTTACATCCTGAAAGTAAATCAGCACAATGAGATAGGGGAGCTGAGTACCAAGTTATTTATGCCCCTTCTTGATGTAAGATTTTGGGAATCCAACAGCTGTTGGAAGAGATAACTCTCTGATTGCTTTCAGTCTTCACAGCTAAGGCTGATTTCCATCTCACCTTCTAACACAAAGTTTCATACTGCACTGCTAAAAAAGTTTTCAAGGTTTATGTACAGGAAGCTGATGTGTCTGCATTTTGTCTCGCAGCTCTGATGTCTCTTTTCAAGGGGAAAAAACAGCTGCAGTATTAACAGAGCAGTTACCGACACTGCAGGAATAACATAATCCAGTTTAAGTTAGCATCATCACCAAAGTCATGGGATGTGAAAAGAGATGGGGAGACACATTATGTGTGCAAGATAGTGCAAGAGAAAGTAGCATTTTGGTCAGTGGTCAAAGCCATATTTTTTCTCTTCCTAGTAAATTTCCTTTCCTTTCCTCTTTCCTTTCCTCTTTCCTTTCCTCTTTCCTTTCCTCTTTCCTTTCCTCTTTCCTTTCCTTTCCTTTCCTTTCCTTTCCTTTCCTTTCCTTTCCTTTCCTTTCCTTTCCTTTCCTTTCCTTTCCTTTCCTTTCCTTTCCTTTCCTTTCTGAAAATCATTGATTCTGGTCTTCAAGTGTCTTTTTTAACTCCCAAAGCAGGAATGTAAAGGAGGTGATCATCTTGAGTTTCTGCTATTTATTGACATAATGCAACTTCTTCAAGGAGCTTTTTGGATACTAAATATGTTGGTCTTACTTTCCAACCTGCTTACTTGTCAAAAATGATGAGGCAATTTGCATAGTGTATGCTGAATGCTTTTGAGTGAAGGCTAAAGCAAAGGAGTTCCTCTGTTTTTCAAGGTCAGATCGCTTCAAGTTTTCCAGCCTGAAATCCTGAGATCACAGGTATAATTTTCCAGGTCTGTGTGTGATGATTTTCTGTCTCACAAAACTGCTGCACAACTGAACTGGTAAGATTTAAGGGAAACTGAAGTTTACAGAAGACAAGAATTGTGCTCTTGGACCTGGAGGACAAAGCCCACTTGCTTTAAGTCCTAACCTAGCAGGAAGACGGTTTGAAAATCAAATTAGCTCATGCCCTTGTTGACCCTGATATTATGTTAATATGCACAGCATGAAATCTCTCTTCTAAACGAGAACAGATACAATACATTATGGTAAATACAGTATTTTCCTGGAGGATAAGAGAAGAGGCAATAGTCAGGATTCTTCATTTAAGAAGAATAGTCCTTCCCTTTTGTTCAATTTTTTTCTTCAATGTCCTTTCAGTTTTAATTAGTAAATAACAGTTACTGAAAATAAGAAAAAATAAAGAGAATGCAGGGTCTCATTACAGAAGTTTCTGACATTACAATTAGTACTTTTGTTGACAGTTTCAATAGAATGACTCAAACCAGAAAAAAACTAGAGACCAGACAATCTTTACAGCAGAGATCCATTTATCTGTTGGATCCTGGGTTAGTCCATAGCTCTCCAGAAAATATGAATTAGAATCTTTACTCAGATATAATGAAGATTTATGTGTCCATGTCGTATCTTGTATTGAAGGACAGAACACCTGACAGCCAACACTGCCAGACCTGGTTTCTTTATGCAATGGAGAGAAATGGGAGCTGGATTCAGGCTGCCCTCTACAGCTGTGTAATATAAGTGTTTAGCATGAACTGGAGAGCTTACCATGGCCATGAAGCAGAGAAGGTCCCTATGCAGTCATGGAGTTCCATATGCAGTAGTGACAGACAGTGTTCAGGAAGGTCAAAATAAAGAAACTGCCTTGTTTCTGGCAGTTCAGACTATTGCCAAGCTGGATGTCACGTAGCCTACATCACCCTGAAATGGAGTCTGCCTCTTGCCAGCAACTGAGGCGCTCTGATTCAGGCCTTCCTGCTGTCCCATGGCTTCAAGAGGTTTCTTGCCAAAGGATAAACTTGAGCCCTGCATCCATCTCGATGGAGGCCACCTTGCCTTTCAGTGTAAGTGAATAACTTCAGCCATTTGGACATATCCACAAAGTATGTCAAATATATAATAACTCTGACAGGCCAGGAAACTACATCTGAGTGATACAGCACTAAGTGTTGTGCAACCATAATTTGCATAGAGAAAAGGGTCACTTTTTCTAGGAAGTTATTAATCCAGTTCACTGCTAATCCCATGTTCACAGAGTCTAAGTCTATTCCTTTGTCTTTGCAATCTCAATGTAAGTGACATTAACAGAAACCAGGGATGAAAGCATTTCCCTTAAAGCATCCTAAAATTCTTCTCTTTCACTCCACACACAAACACTGTAATTGCTCACAGTTGTGTATGATTGCACAGTATGACAGAGAAGGGGATGTGGGTGGCATTCTTTGCCTAATGTCACTCACTGATTTTATCTCTTTTCATGCTTCTTGATTTAGCAAGATAATGCTGACATCAGCAGTTTAAAATGGCTCAAAACTGCTGTTCTTTGACTTAAAGTGAGTCATTCACAGCTAAAATGAATAAGATAAACTTTTCAAGTTCTTCTCCAAACAATAAACATGTGCAGTAACAATGCTGATTTTTCTGTTCTGTGTTTTATGCTTTATTCCACCTGCACAGCTTGAGGCTGATCGGGGAGTACATTGAGCATTCGCAACACTTACCAAAGTTGTGCAATTTATGGAAATTCAGTGTCTTCAGCTTTGATCCTCTTAAAGAACTTCAACAGGATGTGCAGAGTCTTTTTTTTTTTTTGCACAAGCTCCATCCCCCAGCTGAAGCTTTTTTCTCCTCACTTAAGATGAGTCTTGAGCAACTATACTTCATGGCATGGACACTTATCTTCATTCATTAAGTTTGGTTTTGGATTCTGTGCTTACCACAGACATCCTATAAACAATCACACCTCAGTACTGTGGTGAAATCTGGTTTCCCAGGTCCAGTCAAAACTTCAGTAAGAAAGACTGTGAATATGGTTACATCTCAGCCTTACAAGACTATAAATATTTATAGGCACATTTTGGAGGTGAGGCTTTTACTACTCAGTCTTTTCAGTGATGTTCACAATGGTTTCTGCCTAAGTTCACAACAGGATAAAACATACAGTGGAAAGGCCAAACACAAGGAAGAGCACAGTTTAAAAGTCTCTTTTTAGATGTATGGGGAGCTAAGACCTAGGCATTTTACAGCATACTCCAGCAGCTAAGATTATATCTGCTGTGGTGAAGATGTTCTCTATAAGGAGTTTTTATAACTTTCCTCACTATGCTTAGGAAGTTGATTTCAATTTTACAAACAACAATAATTTCAGATTAAATATTTATTTTTACAATAAAGAACCAAATTTCATTAATGACTCACAAAAAGCCATTTTGGTTCCATGGCAAAATGGTAAAATAACTTAAATGAGATATATGATGTCTGTTTTATATGCTCTGACATGTAGAAATAAAGTTAAAAATTCATTAATTTTGAGTTTGCAGAACTCTAAGTTGGCTTCAAAATGATTTATTGAGTCTGTATGTTGGGAGTGTTTTTTATTAAACAGGCTTTAAATGCCCTCTTTCAATTTAGCTTTTTTTTTTTTTTTTTTTAAATACCTGAGTTTTTGTTTTCAAATTCTTTAGGAATTTAAACCAAAACCTTGCATTTTTTAGTAAAATAATTTGTATTTTTTAACAATTTTGAAATTGTTCACCTTAAAAGTTCAGCTAGCTCTGGATTAGCTGGTCCAACACATTCACTGCAGTGAACTTTTGAATCATAACCAGTATTTTTTAATGAGTGATAGGCCAAGCCCTAAGGTGTGCAAACTCACACCTCGTATCTTGTAAGGTTCTTACCTGGATGAGGTTTGGTGTTACTACCGTCAAACTCCACTGTGGCACGAAGCTGTTACTGAATATGGAGATCAATTGAGCATCTTAACAGGTTTGCAGTGTTACATCAGTACAAACAGAGTTAAACTAAAATTGGCTTTGCTGGAATCTGTCAGTTCTAAATAAAACTTGTAGCAAGAAAACCTGTACTGTGTACCGCATCAGTTGATAAGTCAATAAACTGAATTTGCAAGAGACTCAATGTATAAAAAGATCGATGTCTCCTTGGGCTCTTAACAGTTTCTCTTAATAACAGCTTGACTCTTAATACTTAAATGCTTTTACCCATCACTATAGCCCTTATATTTTCTCTGTTGTGATGTATATAAGATAAAGATATTTAAGATAAAGTAGGATCTCAAGATTTTCTCTTCTAATTTTCTTGTATGGTCGTTGAGTAGGGAATGAGCAGGACAAAATTTGATTACTAAGACAGCTAAAATATTTTTGGGTAAAATTGCTAGCTAAAAAACTGACAAGACTTTATTCAGCTTACTCATTTAAGGGATATCTAAGTTCAAGAGAATGAGAAAAAATTTAATCTTCACTCTCCAAGCTGTCAGTCTCTGACTCTTACGAAGTCTTACAGGAGAGAAAGGTGGGACACTCAGGTTTGACCAGTGTGTTGTGACAACTGTATCTCTTCATGGAATGTACAGGAGGTCCAGGGATGACAGCCCTGGATAGCAGACAGATTGAATCACTAAGCATTAATTAATTGATTAATTCTAATTCCTTAATTCCATCTCTGTATTTTGTATTTACCAAACATCTCATAAGGAACTACTTTAGGCAACACCCTCACCTTTGTTACCCATCTGTAAAAGACATACAGATTACATTACAGACTTCTCTCCAAATACCAGCTAGGATAATGTTGCCAAACCCTAGGCCTGATCACCATCAGAGTCTATGTTCCTCCACCTTGTATTTGGATAAGAAACTTGCAGAAAATACCAAAACTTGAGTCATGTTACAGATCTATGTAGTCCACCATGCTTCCCTGATGATAATCAACACTGGGAAAAGTGTACAGAAGAAACAGATGTGTTATGTCTCCAAGACCTCTTCAGCTTTCTGAAATTTGAGACTCAAGCGTTTCCTGAACCAAGGTGTTTAAGTACTTCCAGTGGGTTCCCTTTTTATTATACATAAGGTTATCTTGTGTGAAAATAGAGCCTAAAGTCTGGAGACTGCGTCTACCTCTTTGCTAAGCATCTGGAGCAGCCCACAGATCATTCACACAGGCAGTTAATTTTAAAGCACCAACACATGTAACTCTCACTGAAGCTGGCTGATGTCCACAGTACCTGGAGCAGTCACCTGCCTTGAAGACACCCTGCACAACGCATGGTGATATGGGACCTGCTGGGATGCTTGAGTCAATTGATGTATTATGACTGTACAGGAAGACAGATTTGCAAAATTTCAGCTTTGCTTTTCCATGCTTTTCCGAGGCAGCCATTAACATGCAAATCTAGAAATCTCACTTAGAGGTAGGTTCCTAAGTGCCTCGTGCTGAATGTACCCTCTGCAAAGGAAAGAAGTTGATTTTGCCTTTTCTGCCCGCAGTGCTATGGACAGATAGAATACTATTGCTAAGGCACACAGCTATTTTAGTGACAGATGAAGACAGAATGGAAATCCCAGATCCAAAACCAAATTAAAAAAGTATCATATTGAATCCCAACAGCATTACAGGTGCATTTGTGGCCCTAATTTATTTTCCTCCTAAAGGAGTTAAACTGTTTCACTGTCTCATTTGGAGCTGATTTAAGATATTCAGCATAATTATTGCTTGTGTGATGCAGAGAAAACTCATGATTCTCTGCTGCTTTCAAAAAACCCAGGAAATTCCTCTCGAATTTTGCTTTTCTCACAAGTTGGTCTGGACATGTGGTTCACTGACGTTAGCACTCTTGGAATTGTGCGGACAGTTCGTATCCATTTCCTATTAACAAATAAATATTATAAATATTAATACAATTTGCTTGAGCCTATCCACACAATGTCTGGTTCTTTACCTCTGCATCATAAAATATTACAGTTAGGTCATTACCACTGTCTCTTACTAGTCTATTTTTGTGCAGGTTACTCAGGGACATCCCCAAGTTTTTGCTTTGTGTTGCCCAATTTAGCTCCAACTTCACCAGTGAAAATTCTAAAGATCAAGGAAGGATTTTTTTACACATAGCAGCTTGTGACATAACTTACAATTTTCATCAAGCCTAATTCAGAAGGAAATGCAAAATAAGCCAATTACCAAACTTCTAACATCTCTAAAAGTCTCTCATTACACAAGAAGAGAGGAGTCTAACATGCATAAAACTGGATTAGTAGACTTTGAAAGAATATTGAGACTACCAGCAGATTTTCTCAATACAGGACAGTCAAAACTACACATTTTTATAATTTACAGATCATTTGGCTTTGTGAGGCTCTGAATTCCTTCATGATAGAGACTTCTATGTAATTCAACTCTGAATATATTCAACCAGTTTTCTAGGAACGTGCTCAGAGTTGTTAAAATATAAAGGTCTTTCTCAGATATATGACAACAAACTAGGTTGTGGGAAACAAAAATTAAATATTGGATCAAACACACATTTAATGTGAAATAACAAATCAATGGCTGTTGGAAACAAGGGAAACAAAAGTTAAACATTGGATCAAACGAGCATTTAATGTGAAATAACAAATCAATGGCTGTTATTGTTTAATGCAAGGGCATTTAAGTTTGGCTAGTGTCAGCAAAACCATGAGGAGGCACTGAACTACTGAGCAGAAAATTCATTTAGCTAAATTTAGAACCTCCTCGAAATGACAGAAACTCCCATTAACTTCATTAGAGCCAAGATTTTATGCAGAACTCCTAAATTTAGTACAGAACTCGAAACATTCATAATTAGCAAAATGGGAGTTCTGAAATGGTGGGAACGGCTTTATTTATTTTTCCTGATAACTCTTATTCCACCATAATTTGAACAATCATTCATTAGAGAAATGATTCATCTGTTACCCAAGCACTGTTCTCAAATCTCAAGATTTTTGAGCAAAGATTCTTCTGGTCTTGTATGGCTGATAAGGTTTTTAGTATGCTTCTTAGATCAATAAATGGTTGGCTTCCTTCAAAAATCTCTTTTCGTTTTCAAACAGCTGACGATAGGCTGTTCCCTGTACCAAAGCAGGGAAAAAGACATAAGTCCTTTGTCAGTTTGAGAAAAATGTAGATCTACATTTTCATTCATTCATGCCTGGCTTCCACCCAAACACCAGAAAGGATTTCTTGTTTCTTCCATGAGTTGTAAACAGGAATGAGCTTATATCTTCTTCCTCTTGAGAAGGCAGCTGTCGGGCAAATGATTTCACAAAAAATAATGCTTGTGCATACTCTGCAGTCAGCTTTAATCTCTACGTCCACAAAATGTGAATTGTGCAGAACTGGATCTCTGTCAGCTGACTTCTTGCAGTCAGAGCTGTTAGCTTCAATTAAAAAAGCACAAACACTAAACCTGCTGACTGCCCTGTATGCAATTTCCCCTTCTTTTGGGCTTTTTTTTTTTTTTTCTAGGGGGGGAATGAGTTCAATATGTAGGCCTTGAATGGATCAGTGAATTTTTTAATTTTTTGGGTCAAGTCATATCAAAGGCTAACTACTTAGCTGTGATAACTTTAATAATCTTAACCTGGAATTTTGTTATGAAATCTAATGACTAATACCATGCACCTGAAGTGCCCTCCCACCTTTTCTAATCCTTATGCAGCCATGTAAACCTAAAGAGACTGGTCAAATGAAGGGTAAACTTGCTAACATTGTAGAAGGAAGCCTTTAATAGTGGATATGTGCCTTCACATATGGTTGTCAGCATTGCCTAAGTAGTGATTCCTGGGGCATGTAGATTCTTGCTGCTCTTAACCATCAGAAGGAAGTGAGCTGAGCCATTGGTGGCTGAGCACCTATGAAACAATCAAGATAAGTTATGTCTTATATTCACACAAGTATCTAATAATTTGTAACAATAAATACACAAAGTGAAGAATGAACCAGAAGACTGCCCACAGAGCTGTGTCTCCAACACCACTCAGTTATTCAAAGCTTGAAGAGTATGTGTAAAAACCAGGCATGATCAGCTGCTGTTTCTTTTTGTATGTCTTCCTGCATACTGCTCCTTAGCTTATTCTCCTTCCCTATCATAATTTCTCTATTGCAAAAACAAAATTAAAAAAACCAAACAAACAAACAAACAAAACCACAACAAAACAAACAAACAAACAAAAAACCCAAACCAAAACAAACAAACAAACAAACTGTTTAGATATGACTGGAATAGCAAGTTATATCTAGACAACAGCATATTAATTCTCCATCAATCTGTTGAGTTGTTGAGCTCTCTGATACTGTGGCCTTCCCAACACCCCATGGCAGAGTTCCACCTTTCAGCTAGATCCCATGTGAAAGAGAACTTCTTTGATTCTTCAGCATGCTGCTTGATAACACCACCATTTACTGAAATCCTGAAGCACTTGAAAAAAAAAGTACAGCTTATGCCAGTTCTCTCTGTAAGAAGGAAGGCACCTTTCCAGGGAGCTACTGATTGCTTACTGGCATATGACTTGAACAAGGTGTGTCATACCAAATTGATCCTCTTTCTAATTTAGTGCCTGGCTACCTCCTGGATACATCTAATTTGGGATATCATGTGCTAGTAAAATAGAGATTCGTACAGAAATGTCTCATAACTCACAGCTGCCTCCATCTGTGGTCACCACACTTGCTTACTTTGCCAGAGCATTCAGAAGCTGCTGAACAATTGTTTCCTATGCCATGGTAAACTGAGAAGAAGAGAAGCCTCTAGGAAGGTCTGCCACATGCTGACTGGGAAAATGAGGCTTTCAGAAGTTCCCTTTGTCCTTTGCTCACCACTCCGCTTTCCAGAGCACTTTTTCTGGTTTGCTTTTTTTTTTTTTTTTTTTTTCCCCTTTGGTAAAGTGATAAAGCAGGTTTTTGTCATCCTATCCTTCTCCATATGCTTCTTTTAGCAGAAAAATAAACCAGCAGCAGGAGAAAAGCTGTTTGTATGAGTTAGCTCCTTTCAGCAACCTGGCTGAAGGACCTTTTCCCTTTTCCCCCAAATCTGTTTATGTGACTGCTTAAGAAAATGTACATTCTTAAACAGAATTTCGTTTGTTCTTTTGTTTATGTTCATGGAGAGTCAAAAACTTTTGGTCTTTAACAATCTTAAAGTTTAGTTTTCTAATTATAATTTCTGTGCTTTAAACACAAAAATACTTTTTTGTTTTTTTCTGCTGTTCTTCTTCTCCTAAAGCAACAAGGTTCCTTTAGTCACCTTAGGATAATTGCTAAAAACCACAAGCATTGTGTCAGTAGTCACTTTCAATAATCTTGGATTTGCATTTGACAGCACATCACATAAGTGGGTGTTGAACAATTCTGAAGGCAGGTGAGAAGTGCCATTACAATACATTGCTATTCATGGCCAGAGTCACAATAAGACAGCAAGCACTTCAAGCAGAGTCTCAGCTGGATTTCCTAGCTAGGATGGGTATGTAGCCCTGCACAGGTTTTGTCTTATGCAGGTTAGTTCAACATTGCCTTCCATTTCAAGTGACTAGAACAAGCCAGACTTGAAGGTACCACCTCTGTTCTATCTATTCTTAGGTGCTTCCAACATTCCCAGGGTGATTGGAGGGGGCCAAGATGGAAATGATTCTAGGTCTAGCTTTTCTTCTTCTACAAATTTGGAGTGGATGCCAAAGGAGATGTACCTTGTTCTTGTAGTTCATGGCTTCCTGCTACGACAGGTCCAAGCATTCGCTTGGCTTCTGAACCAACAGCAAGGCAGGGAAAGGGCAGAGTCTGTGTTTACGATACAGACTGTCATCTCCTGGTTGTGCAGCTCTCTCCGTCTCTGGCCACACTAAGGAATTTGGGGACTATAAGCCTGGCATCCAACTGACTTCTTATCTGAAAAAGTAGAGGAAGTAGTTACCTGTGGATCAATTTTTGTGAGTGGAAGACATCACTACTTGACCTGTAAAAGTAAATGGAACAGATTTCTTACAGTTTTTACAAGCCATGCATAACTTTTCTTGCAAGCGGAGTTGCCCTGAGATGCTGTGGGATGGAAAACCACAGGAATTTGACTGATATTTAAGAAACATCTGCCAACCTAAACCAAGACCGAAGGACAATATCTGCCATAACCTGGAGTTACCAGTAAGCCTCAGAAGTGCTTCCTTGGGAAGTGATATGCATGTTGGCAAAACCCCCCATCAAGCTGTAAGTGACATATTATTGTTTGGGAATAGTCACTAGCAAATCCTGACCTCCAAATCATACTCAGGTATTATCTTTGGAAATGCTGTACCTTCAAAACAAACCTATGTTGTGCAGCTGTATGATGGACAGGACACAGACTTGTTTCTTACGCCCTCAGATTCACAAAAAGTGGAGGAAAAAAAATGGTCAGAGAGGCACTGCTTAGCTGCTAGATTAGCAGCAAACTTGATTTAGCCTATTCCAGGGATATACAGGTCTCAATTTCAAAAGCTGGTCTTTGACACAGAACTGGCAACATGGTTCAGACGTTGCACTTCTATCAGATGAAGAATCTGATACTTCTGCAAGTGATGGTGCTCCTGTTCTTGCACATAGGGGATAGAGGCATCACATGTCATGGCATCATGTTACCTTTCCACAGTTACCTTATGCTTCATCACCACATCAGAGTCCTGCTACAGAGCAGGGAGTTTCATCATGGAACGCACCTGGAATTCCCACCTGTATGAATGCAAAGGTCTGGGAACGAGTCTGGTGGACTGGAATACTCCTAAAATGGGTCACTTTTCCCCATCTAAGGATTTATTTATCATAAGAGATGACATTGCATGAAAGGTGCCTCAAATATGGGCTAAAGTTCCAATTGCACTAGCAGGGCAGGGTGCATACAGTCTAAAGTTCATCGTTCTTGCTGCCTTTAAGGGAAGAGAGGCACAGAGCTGCCCACTGCAGATCTGTGAACTTGGATTAGTTGGAGATCCCTCAGTACATATCTGGCACATACTGGAGAAACTGGAAATCTTCTAGGACAAAGCATGTGATGATTATAAGCATTCAGAAACACAGATGTGTACCCTATCTAACCAAGACTCCAGATGGCAAACTCAGCAGCTGCTGCCTTTCTCCCTGTTCCTTATGCTTTTGTGAATCCAGCCTGTGATTTCGGCTGGTTTCATGCTGTCTCCAGGGGTTTAGCTCCACAGCTAGCCTCCACCACACAGATGTCTCCAACAAATGCACTTCTTCTTAGATCAGGGACCAGACACTTCCTTGATTTACAGAATAATTATTCCTCCTTCCACTGCCAAACAGTGCCTTCAGTATGATGGGGTATTTCGTATACATCCATTTTGGAAAAACCCAACAAAATCACTCCTCAAACTGTCTTCTTTTTCTGGAAGATTCCTGGCAAAATGTCCTCCAAAGTACTCAATACTATTCTGAAAAAAAACCACAGAACAAACAACCCACAAAAACCAAACCAAACAAAAAAAACCCCAACCAACCAACCAAAGAAAAAAACACATAAATGCTGTAGTCTTGTTCCTTTCTCTAGGAGTGGAAAATGTTTTACTGCTGTCCATATATCCCCTAGGAATGCATTGCCCTGCGAGGTATGCTTAGACCTTGCCAAGGATGGAGAAGAGATGAACAGATTAACTGCTTTGTTTGAAACTAACTGAGACTTTCAGAGAATTTCTCTTCTCTCAAATACACTTTTTCATTCATATTTTCTTTTTCTTGCTAATTATGACTGAAAAGGAATGTTTTAAAGGTATTTGGACAGCCATACTCTTCACGTGGAGCTGACACTTTCACCAAGACTGAACAGTGGAAACAAATGTGTTTCACCAGTCCTTAGTGTGTTTTGGATAAAATCTTGATTGACTAGTGACTTCTTGGACATATGTTTTGGCTATTTTTCGGAGGATCCATCAGATCTGTTTTGAGTTGTTGCATAGTAAGACAGTTTCTCTTCCCGTTTTCTCCACAACTTGTAACTTTTCAATTTTGAGGTTCTGATGCAGACCTATAGTTATACTCTGGCTGAGGTTACACTTGAAGGTCAGTGAGAAACAGTTCCTCATGTGCATTGCAAATGCTTACCTATTAGGTAGTGTTACCTAGTAATCATTAAATTAGCTCCTTTCTAGCTGTTCTGATGGCTGCATCTCTCAGAAACACAGAATGATTGAGTTTGGAAGGGACCTCTGGAGGTCATCTGGTTCAATTCACTTACTCAGCCAGGGTCACCTAGAGCAAGTTATTCAGGACCATGTCCAGACAACTTCTGAATATTTCCAAGGGTGAAGGGTCCACTGTCTCTCTGGACAGTCTGTGCCAGTGCTCAATCATCCTCACAGTGAAAAAGTGTTTTCTGATGCTCAGAGGAAAGTACCTCTGTTTCAGGTTGTGTCCATTGCCTCTTGACTTCTAAGCTGTTCTCTCTGCTGTTTAAACAGTCAAGCTCTTTATGTGATGTCCCAGAGTAGTTTTGCGCTTCTTTTCTGAAAGACTTCCTGTAATCTTCCATAGCTTTCCTTGTGGTTAAAGATTGCCCAAAGCTAATTCTGAAGATAAAAATTTTGTCAATTCATGACTTCCATCACCTTTAAGGGATAATATGTTATTACCACCTTTCAAAAAAGAGACTGTTTTTTCTAACACATATTTAAACTGAAAATGGGGCTCGAAACATATGTTGGACCATGAAATTTCTTGACTAACAGTCACTTTGAGAGTTGGAGGGGAAATAACAGCTGTGACTGTTCCAATTTAAGAAAAGCCTTAATGCTGCTTGCCTTTGCATTTGATGCCCCAAGCAATAGATGTGCTTTTGTGCCTTGTTGAACCCTACTGTGCCCTGTTTTACCCCCTGCAGCTACTTACTCTCAGCGTTTGAAGACACCATGAGAAAAAATAAGATCAGAAGATATCTATCACAGAGTCCATCTGTAGGGACAGAATTTCCCATTAATTTCCAATATTCAGAGCTGAATGATGAGTTTGTGTACTTGTTTGTAAGGCACCTGTCTATGCAAATGCCAAGTCAGTTCAGGTAATCATTTGGGGGATGTAATAGGTTAATTTATTCCTGTGCATGTTTTATTTTGTTCCTATTTAAAACCTAACATTATTCTTTTACATTAAAACCATTATCAGATTTCTGGAGTTAATGAGCCAGAGAGACTTGAACACAGCAAATTTTCTTCCACTGAGTTGGAAAAATGTAGTCATTAAAAGAAAAGACATCACTTATTATTCCATGGGTCTAAAGGTTATTTTTTTTTTTTAGTTAGTTAGTTAGTTAGCTAGCTAGTTAGTCAGTTAGTTATGGAGAAAAATGAGAATGACAACAGCAGATAATGAGACTTGGAATGGCATATCTCAGAAGGAATTGCACAAGATTTAGTGATATCTGCTATTTGAAACACTGGCTGATGGGCTAAGCATCTCTGTTTTTAACATTTCCTCCTGCTCCTGGAAGGGGTGAATGCTGAATAAAGCATCAGGCCCCAGCAGCAAGGTACCAGCTGTGATGCCAGATCGGGCTTGGTGTCTGTGAAACGTCTTTGCTATGTAATAGCTCTGCCACAGATTGCCTAGTGTTGCTTAAGATGTCTTAAGCAGAGGTTTGGGGGAAACCTCTCTGGGCAGCTCCATGCAGAAACTCCATGCTGGCACCAGAATATGGCTTCCTTTGTACTTCCTTAGTGCTTTTATCAGTGGTAAGCATGCAGTTAGCATGCATCTATGGACCTATTTTCCCACAGCAAAGAATAATTAGTAAGGTAAAACCCGATAACACATCCCGATGACTAAACAGGCATTAGCAATGAAATAGACAAAAGAAAAACTTTTCAACTCTCTGTCAAATCACTATTATCAAGGCAAAGCTAGCCTTGTCAGTTGCTGCATTAGTTCCTTGAACTCAAAGTACCCGAGACTGCTGCAAAATTTCTGGAAGGACTCAGAGTGTGCCTACACGGCTGTCTGCACTGTGATGCTGAGATACCTCAGCCCTTCCTTGTTAAATGTCCTCACTGTGACTAAAGGACTGTGCTAAAAACAGGTCTATTGACAGCATGCCAGTCCTTGCCGTTGGGGATGGAAATGAGGGGTGACCCTGTGTCCCAAGGCAAGATTCATCACCCCCACTGGCCTTACTGCCCCGCAGGTCCTGCAGGTGAGAGGGGCATCTGCTTTGAGGAAAGTCGTCTTCACCACGGAAGTGGTTCCAGTTGTCCATACTTGAAAGCAAGTCTGAATGAGAGAGTATCTCCCTCACTTGTTAGGTGTGGAGAAATAAGTACTTAAGCTACTTAAATGCCATTTGTTATTTTTCTTTCTTAGATTTCCAATTATTTAGTTTCCACATGATAAAATGAAGTCAAAACCCATGAAGATTTGTTTTAAAAGGGTAAGGTTCACTGTGAAAATGTTGCTAATAAACTCCCCGACCCCAAAATTTTAACAAGCTCCAGAAAATGACACTTTATATGAAGATGGTGTGAACTCCTCTGAGTCATTTTGTCTACTTGTCAGCACCAGACTATAAAAACACTGACCAAAATGAAAAAATGCTAGAAAAATTTTAATTGTAGTTTGAGCCATTTTAATTGAACAGATTTTGATTAGATCAAATACACTCTTTACAAAGTAAGATACTGAAATTAAGAATCGCATTAATTTAGAGACACGAGTTTTATTTTGTTCAACTAAGAACATCGCAGAAAGCAGAAGACTTAAAAACTCATATTTGCCAAATCAAACATTTAAAAAAATACGTTTAACAGTTTATTAAGCAAAATAGAGTTAATTTCTGCATATATCTCCTTAGAAACTAATACCACTGAGCTCATTAAACCTTCTTTCACATCAAAGATATGAAGAAATCAGCTCTGTTTGGGTCTTTTTCTGCTGCAGGGAATCTTAGCTTGGCACCTGGGATTCTGTGGGGCTTTATTCATTTTAATACCTTACTCTTTAAAATTTAAAGGCATTTTAGTGAATCTGCTGTTCCCAGAACATTGAGGGAAACAGACAAGAGACATTGTAGCTATTTCTTCAAAAGCTCTCTGTTTAAATGTCTCTTAGCATCAGGGGTCTTAGTTTCCTTGAACTCACTCATAGCTCAAATAAGCTCAAAAAACAGGACCTTGCACTCTGACTTACAGAAACAGCATCTGAACTTGTATTTGCCTTTGCAAGAACGCAAAGAATTTATTTACTCATGAGTTTTCTGTCAGGCATAATCTCCACCTTTCTGAGACCAGATTTCATGTAACTTAATGAATACATGAACTAAATGGCTCTTTAGAACATTTAAAAAACAAATGTCCATACTAAACTTTAAAGACGCTATCTCAGACAGAAGCCCAAGGAATATGAAGAATTTCCAAAGCAGAGACATATTGACTACAGGGATTCTTTCATTTATTTCCCTCGGGCCTGTGGGGAAATAAAACTTTTTAATTGTATCTGAAAAATGTTTGCAAACTGCTGACCCAGAAGGATTGCCCTAGAAATGATTTGTTGTATGCTTTTTGGTGAACTACTGTGTGAGTTGACACAGGGACCTCTTCTGATGCTGGAAGGAGAATTCAGTTTGTTGCAGATATCCTCTGGAAACTAAAGTCTGATACAAAACTGCTGCAATAATCAGCACTGGAATATATGAGAAACATAATTTAATGATATGGCACACCTCTGAGTGAGACTGCAAGAACTGATTCTTTGGGGATCAGCGTGCTCTTTTATCCAGAACAATTGTGTCAAACTGTGGATTCACGTCAGAGAAATCCTCAAGAGCAGGGTAGTGAAGGCAGCTTTACAGCTGCTCTGTTCTGCTGGAGCAGGGAAAGACATCCTGGCCCTGGAATAATAATTCTAGGTGTCAAAATTCTTGTGTGACTCTTTGAGAGCCTTTGTAAACGTGGATTGTAAATAAGTGTGCTTCTGTGCTCTAACAAGAACTGTATAAGGAGGAACCAGGGAAATGTAAAATATTTCAGAAAATGAAATGCATATTTGTTTTCTTCCATGAAACCATGGCAATACGCTGTAACAACAGGAAAGGCAGATGTTTGTTCTTGGTTGTTTGATGGGCAGAAGCATAATGCTTTTTCATGTGCTTTACAGCAAAATCTCTGTGCACACAGAACACGGCAGGAAACCTGAAGGAGTCAAAGAGTCATCTTGTTTATATGACACACACCAAAAGCTCTCTGCCAGCAAAAGGTGGGAATGTGTGCAGATACTTTTCAACTGTAGCTCAAGCTAGAGCAAGACCTTCTTAGTATCTTCAGGGGAATATGGCAAGGTCCTGTCAGTACTGAGGGGATCATGGTCTGCTCCCAGTCCAGTCCCATCTACTGGTTGATGATCTTACTTCCCCCCAGCCTTTCCTAAAGCTGACTCCAGTGCGCATGGTACAGGAGTAGACCCCACAGTCCATATGGAGTCTGGTCAGGGAGAAGAGGTTGGGAGGAGCTGCAGTAAAACATAGGAAAGCTCCTTCTGCATGCTCATCTTGGAGTATCTGTCCATGTGCAAACTCTGTCTGAGAAACCTGAGGAATAATAAACTCTGTGCTAAGCGTTACCAGAATCGGATTTTATGGCTTGAGCTAAGACTCTGTGTGAATGGCAAACTTAGATCTTGGTTACACCCTCTACCACCAGCACTTCTGTGTGCCCTTCCAACAAAGAGGGAGAAGGAGGCTGGCTGAGGAGCCACTGAAACCCTATGGCTAAAAATTTCGTGATGGAGGTGGGTGGAGCAAGGCATCTCTCAGCGAGGCTTTGCAGAAGGAGCAGGTACAGGTGATAACACAGTGGTATGAAAGGCAGCTTCTCTGAGCAGTGGGCTTCTCACATGGGCTTGTTTCAGTGTGCTTGCTTGTTCTGAGCTTGTAAGAAAAATATGTCAAGCCCCCACAGGACTAAAAGCTCCATCAGAAAGTTTATGAATGTTGCATCTCTCCGTGTGATTTGGACCTTTCAAATTTCTCTCTCTGTTGCTGAAGCAGTAGCAAGGCTACTATGAAGAGAGCTCCTGCATTACCTGCTAAGCTGAAGCGTTATGAAAGAAATCTTTGATTTCAGTTTTCAAAGCAAACATCTGAACACAAAAAAAAAAAAAAAAAAAA
>VXAU01002231.1:285810-383843 GCA_013399695.1 Formicarius rufipectus | reverse complement strand
AAAAAAAGAAAAGAAAACAGAATTGATTTGATCTACCTCATATCAGCTGAGCGTTAATCTGCCTCTGAAATGCTTGCATGTGAGAGCTGTATTATGGCATAAGTATTTCAGTGAAAAAACCCAGATCACAGAGTTGCTTTTAAGAGTTGCTTAAAGAAGATACAGGTCAGTATGCAGTAAAGTCAAAATTAAGTACTTCAAAATTTCTGTATAAATCTCATTTAGAAATGGGACGTTTCGTTTTGCCCTACTCAGTGCAAAATCAAGCTCTAATGCCATAAATTCTCACTTTTAGCAGCTCCAATGAATATTAACACTCTAAATATCTGTTTTTTACTGGAAAATAAATCAATCTGCTAGCATTACAACTTCAGGTAACCTGATTACTGAGCCCAAATGATAACTCCATGTCCAGGAGCATTTTCCCTATCTGTAGCCCAGAGGGAGAAAGTCCACAACAGTTGTGCAAGGGCACAGAGCGTGAAAAGCAAGAGGTTCCAAACCTGGCCATCTTTCTGTGAAGCACTTCTGGGCAGAAATCTCAGCCCCAGAAGCAGGATCCAGCATCTGCTTAGCTGCAAGATGAATTTTATAAACTGATGGACAGAGTGGTATAACTTCGGTGTCTGCAGGAGCAGGTAAGTGGATCTGATGATGCAAGGGTTCTTGCAGGCCTATGTGCCTGTGTTTCTGTTTCATCCATGCATCTTGGAGATATTCTCAATGGATGACTTTTATTCTGGGAAGCCATCAGGCCACCTCTCTAGAGCTGTAGGTCAAGGAGTCCTCTCAAGAGCCATAGCTTTCAGCTCTAGAGGTTTGGTTCTTACAAGTAGCTTTCTCCTAATTCTGCTGCTTTGCATTGTCTATATCTCCCTCCTTCTGCAAAATTAAACTGTTTTGATTTTTGTCTTAAAACAACATAAGCTTTTTTTTTTTTTTTTTTTTTCCCCTAAACAGATAATTTCTTCATTTTCCCCTGGGTTTGGATACATTTTCTTTACTTTCATCTACATCACTTCCCAGGACAAATACTGGTAAAACCCTCCACCACACCTACAGTAATTGGTTCCCTTATAAGACATGTGGATGTTACAGAATTAGACTAAAGAAAGTAAACCGGGGCAGTTTAGTTGATAATGCTGTTTCATTGTAAGGTTATAGAACGTAGCAATGTGTCCTAATGAGAGAAACCTCTCCTTTATCAAGGGAAAGCTATTTTTAACCGATTCTTTTAATTGTCTCACAGTAACTCCTTACATAGAGCAGTGGATGTTGAATTTTATCAAAGTGTTCCTCTTCTCTAACTTCCTGAAAAAGAAAAGAAATCAGTTCAGAATATCTATAATTTCTGTATGCTAAAATAAAAACTACCAAATTGCATTTTGGCTTTAGTTCTGACGTGAATCATTGTAGCACAGTATCAAATTAAAAGGAAGGGAGGAAGAAAGAGTCTGTCCTTTTTATTTATTATCCCTTTTTCTCTATTTATTAATTTCTGTGTGTGGATATGATGTGGAAAAAACAAGGGTGACCAAGGGTCCCTAAAGGATCCAAGTGAAATATGGATTATTTTATAATTTCTACTATCTGCACTATCCTAATTTTGCTGAAGAGGTGCCATTTGTTTTATTGAGCCTTTTTAAGAAGTCAGTGAATGTAAGCTGAAGACTTCCTGATTCTTTTGTGGAGGTGCAAAGGGAGACAATGAACAGGAAGAGGATGGAAATGGGGAGGATGCAATGGGAGAGACTTTCTATCTCTTTTTGAGGGTGTCTTGCAAAAGTCAAACTATGACCGAAGAAGCTGTAGTCAAAGAAAGATACTCACCACTCCTAATGTCCAACAGGTGATGTTTCCCAAGACGTCAGTGTTACCTGAAGGAAGACAGGCTCTCTTTAATGCCAGGTTACCAAACAAAGATGCTAAATACTAAAACATGGGCTGTCTGCCTTTTATATGTGGGTATACTCTTGTATAGTGAGAGTCTTGGGCACTGAAATGCTTCCAAGTATTTCCAAGAAGCACAATGCCTCACAGTGCTCCCTCTGGGACAGATTGCTCTGCATTACCCTCTCTTCGAGCTGAGCCTTGAAGTTACATTTTAGCCCTATATGATCAAGAAAGAGTTTTACTCTTCAAAAATTTAATCTTGTGTTCAACAGATTTGCAGGCAGCAAGAAAGCTATTTTCTTCCCTATGCTCAGAGAACTTACCTTGCAACCTACAGCAGAGCAATTAGTGTTACAAAGAGTTAGGTGCATAAATTCAATCCCCAGGATATCAAGTACACATTAGCTTCATGGTTATGAATTAGGTGTGTTATATATATAGAAAACCTGTCCCCTGGACAGTCACCAAATGTAAGAGCAATCTGTTCTCTATGAGATGTTTGAAATTATTAAATTATCAAAAAACCAAAGGCAAAGTAGGCTATTTCTGCCCATTTACAGTCCAGGAAATCTTTGCATCTGATCTAACAGTCATTATTTTCAAATCCCTTACAACAATAAAAGTAGAAAAAACCTTTAATTGTGATGTGAAGTTGCAAAGTATGCTAGCAAGCAGAACTAACACCAAGATTGTACTGAGCAATCTGTTCTCTGTGGCAGGGCAGTAGTTCCTCATCAACTTAAGAGCTCAAGTTCATTGACTTTCAGTAGGGCTCAGTATCCTAAGCCACTAAACCATGAGACAATTTTGATAAGCCTCAATGATGCTTTCACACCAGATCTCTCCTCAAAGTTATCATGCAGTGCTTTTTGGATTTTTTATTATTTTTTTTTCTTTGTTTTGTTTGGTTTTTTGCTTGTTTTTTGTTTGTTTGGTTTTTTGTTTTGGTTCAGGGTTTTTTTTTGTTTGTTTTTTTTGGTTTTTTTTTTTGGTGAGGTTATCCATGCCTAGGATGCAGTGCCACAGCACCATAACTTTTCTCATGTTGCAGGACAGCTTTGACATGTCCTGGAGAAATCCCTTCCTACACACCTGAAAGGAAGGCAGTCCCTTCCTCTATCTTAAGCAGCTTAGCATGCCTTCATGAAGGATATTTGAAAACACTACCTGCATGTGTGCAGACTCCTGTGCCTCCCTTCTGGGGTGTGATGCATAGGACATGTTTGCTTATCATTGAACAGCAGATGGACCAGATTCCTGCCACAGCTTCCCAAACTGCCTGCAGTCAGCTGGGTGTTTTCAATAAAACAAAGGTTCCAAGCAATCTGTTAAATGCAGATATTTCACAGGTCTTTAAAATAAGTAGCTGGGATCTGCATCATGCTATAACTTTGGTTATGTGTCTTGTGTGCTCTGGAGTGAGATGGACATATATTGTGGAGCAAAGCACATCTACATGGCGCACTATGGCTGAGCTGCCTCCATACTTAGCTCACTCCAAAAGAGAGACAGGGAGAGAACTAATGTACATACATATTGTGTGAACGGTCAGGGGTTCTGGCAGCCTCAGCAGTGGACTGCCACATTGCAGTAATGTAATAAGCTTGCTGCATCACCAAATAGCTTATTTGCAAAAAAATTAAAAAAAAAAAAAAGTCCTCATGAACATATCAGACAGTAGAAAGTACTAAAAGAAATTAGTCAGGTGGATGTTATGTTGTCTGCATTTTTAATAATTTTTTTCCTGTGGGATGTGCTCAGGAGTACCAACATTTTCATTGTCCTGTATATATAATAGCTAGCTAATTGTTGAGTGTTGGTATCACAATTTTGCAATCAGTAAGCAAAGACTGAATTTTAGCTTTCCCTAATTTTTTTCTTTGTTGTCAAAGAGTCCACATTCATACTGCATGTGTATGAAGTGTAACACTCAGGAGCTGAATTAGGTCTCTCTTTTTCTTTGCATATGGATATATAACTCTTGAATAATTTACACCTACAAAACAATGCAATACGAGACTTGCAATGATAACAGACAGTTTTCAGGATAAATCCAAGCAAAGCCTTTTCTCAGTATTCTAAATAATGTAGATTACAGAAAATATTTTATTTTTCCTAGGAAAGATTCCTGTACAGATAGATGGGAATGGTGATTAGCTTTGCAATGATAATGAGACCAGTAGTTCAGCTCCTAAGGGTATGAAACGTTCATCTGCTCTTAGAGTACAATGATTGCAGAAGAGTCATGAAACCTCCTAAGTCTGTATATCCCAGTTAAGTTCATATGTCTCTTTCTTAGTAAATGTAGAACTTTTTAAATCCCAATTCCAATATCAGAACCCCTAGGATTCTCTAGCCAATACCCCACCACATTTCCCCAAATGATTTTTGCTTGAAGGAAAGCTACATACAGCTTTTTCCATCAGTTCAGTGCATTAACCAAAAAGTACAGGGAATCTGTTGCTACTTTTTCTGGATCTCACATCGGCTACAGATATCTCACAGAATCATAAAATGTCTGAGGTTGGCAGGGGCATCAGGAGGTCATCTGGTCCACCACCCCTGCTCAAGCAGGGCCACACAAAGTTGCTTGTGCAGAAGGATGTCCTGACAACTTCTGAATATCTCGAAGGATGGAGTCTCCACAGGCTGTCTGAACAATCTCTGCCAGTGCTTAGTCACCCTCACAGTAAAAAAGTGCTTCTTGGTGCTCAGGAGAGAACCTCCGGTGTTTCAGCTTAGATGCTGCTATGTGGTATTTCCATTTCAAACTCAGCCTGGTCATACTCTTTGAGAGATTTCTATTCTTGTTACAGCAGGGAAATGACAGATTTTCTGATAGCACTGTCTCTCCTGATGCTGAGGAGGTCAGATGTTTTCTTGTTAGCACAATGACAGTAACTCCTAGGGCTGAAAAGGTTCTGTTTGCTGTAGTATCCATTTTATGTGCTCGCATGGCCTATTGTGAAGGGATTAGCATAGTTCACCTTCTCATATTCTAAATTTCAAAACATTTCTGTGAAATACGGAAAGGTTTCTATCTGTATTTTTTTAGTTGGGGAATCTAGAGACAAGAGAAACTAAGCAATTTGTCAAGGGATACCCATATGAGTGGTTGCAGCTCAGGAAAGCATAGATCCCACTTCCCAGAGACTTTCCTGTAGTCTTTGCTCTCAGGGAGGGTATGGCTCTTCTCACCTGACAGTGATGATGTCCTTCACTGAGGAAAAGACTTTATATAGTGCTGGCTGGGCAAAAACTTTCCCTGACACATCTCCTCTTCTGTCATTGATGATGTATGTCACCATGGTTCAGTGAGGATATACCTCAGATGAGCCTGGCTCACAGATAGAAGTACTTTTTTAACAGAATAACATTTAATTCTAAATTCTAAAGTCAAAACAAAGTGTTGGTGATATTTACTTTTTATATCCAGAGTATTTGATGCAACATTCAAAGTTTTTCTTATTTGCATGCATTTTATGATTGTAAAAAAAGACTAAGCAAAATACTGATCCAGTAATAAATCCTTCCCATTAGATAAATTTCAGACTGGAGAAACTGAAATTAAATATTCTGAACATTTTCAGAGAGAGAATACCAGCACATTCAAATCCAGAAAGTACTAGCTACGGGTACAGTGGAAAATTACAACTAGACTTTTATGATGTCAAACTTGCACTGCCTTTGCTAGCTCAAAACTTACAATATCAACTCTTCTCCTGAAAATGGTTGCATGGCAGCAGAAATTGTCTAAAGAGATGCAACAGGCTCCCTTTGACTTAAGGGCAGAAAACAGGCTATAACCACAGCAAGCGTTCAATGAACAGGGGTTTTTTTTGACAAGAACATTCTTCCTACCAACATACATTACAAAATAAAATTATGGCATTACCAGGCACCTTATTTCTAATTCCTAACAACAATGTTAGACAAACTCTACTGCCTATTTGCCACCCCAAAACCAGAAAGCTCTCACTGGAAATGAATAAGATAAGAGGATTCCGTTTTGTTTTCTTTCTTCAGTGTTCATAGGCCAGGTAATCTTTTTGCTGGAATACAAGACAAGTCAATAATTTCTCTAATTTCAGCTTTCATAACCCAGCAACTAGTCATCAATTTTCAGTAGATTTTGTTGGTGTTGGGTTTTGGTTTTCTTGTTTGTTTTTGATTGTTAGATTTTTTTTGTTTTGTTTTGTGCTTTTTGTGGTTTATTTTGGGTTTTTGTTTGTTTGTGTTTTTTGTTTGTTTGTTTGTTTGTTTGTTTTTTGGTCTTGCTTTGCCTAGATGCCAGAGCTCTTCCTCAAATGGTCCCTTTCTATATTACTCTTGTAGATTGGTAACCATGTTCACCTTGCCATAGTGGTGGGAGTTTCAAATGACCTTGAGGTGTCAGTGAAAGTGATGATAATAAAATCTTCTTAAGTTCTGGCATAAAATCTTAAGTTTTGTCATATTAGACAGTATGTCTGAGTTAGACCTCTATGTTCCATAATTTTTAATCAAGCCTTTAGAAATGTCCTGTTGACATTCTTAAGCGGATGTTTGTAAAATGATTGTTTTCTGCCTTGAAAACTAACTTTTCCTTAGGTAAACTTATACCTGAAAATAAATATGCATTAAGACACTTCCCAGCATTAACTTTGTTTTTACCACTCATAAGTAGAGTGTCAGTAAAATGCAAAAATATACTGGCATATCTTTAGGTTTTTGCTACATGTATAACATTCACAGAACTAGTCATACATTGATTAAACAAAATGACAGGCTGGAATATAATAACCACTGAGGAAATAACTGCCCTGTCTTCCTTTGTTAGATACATATCATCTCTTAAATAATGGCTGGTATAAATTGCAGGGTGCCCTTTTGGGCTGTTTTCTTGCTTTTGAACCCTGCATGAGAAAAACTATTTCATTACTTTTGTATTTCCCCTGGCTGATTTCTCATCTCCACTCGTCAGGATGAACACTTGCTACCTTCTTGATTGGCTGTTTGCAGCAGAGGCAGTGTATGATAGCTCTGCTCACTCAACTGTGCCGTGGTCAGTGAGGGGGCAAGCACTACCGAGTTCATGTCAGGCCAGTAACTGAGCAGAAGACCTCTGGGAAACTGAGGCAGTGAAAGGAAATGGCGTGAAAGCCTCCATTCAAGGCAAACTTTGCTGTGCATGCTTAAAGGTGGCTGTGAGAAGAGAGCCCCCTCCATCCCCACCAAGCCTCTTGCTGAGGTTACCTGGGGAGCCAGGCTTTCTGCCAGGGTTGCAACACAGGAGCACATTGCAATGTGGAACTGTGTAGAGGAATATATAGATAGACATGGTACTCCATCAGAAAACACAGGTGTTTCTTTTCCTCCTTCCTTCTATCTTCAGTATGCCCATACTGATGGTTGCAGCCACTCCCCGAAATGCTTGTACATCATCATGGAAGGGAGTTCTGTTTTCTAAAAAGCAGCTGAGTGTATCTTCCTTACAAAACCTATTAAACACCACGTTTTATCTACTCAAGAGAAACTAGTTTTCTTCTGACATATCCCTGCTAATGTCGTCTTACTTTCCAAATTAAGTTCAAATCTGATTTGTTACCCTTTAAAATCCTCCCTTTAATTTCCCATCTGCATACAAGTCTTCTCATATTTCCTTTCAATCTTCAAGATAGCAGAGACTGCATCTTCCATGTCTTTCCATGATCTTTCTCTCTTATGCCTCCTACTGGAAGCTCCACCAAATAGCCAATATCTCTCATATGCAGAATTCTGTCAAGCTCTTCAATAACAAATCCAAGAAAGTGTGGTAGTTTTTCTGTAGGCCTTCCCTAGAAACCGGGATACAAAACCAAGGAAGTATTCCATATCATTCCCTTACGTAATCAGGTGTATAAAGACAGGAGGGAGTTTCCTGTCTGTCTCTTTCTCTTTTGCTCTCCTTCTCTCTCGCTTGTTGGGTGGACACAGAGCCAGCAGTTCTCGATGTTTAGGCCTCGGCTTATCTCTCTGAGCTCAGGCCTGGCTGAGAGCTGTTGTCTCTACTGACAGAGGAGGGAAGGCACTTACTTCTCCTAAGGGAAGTTGGTGAGATCTTTCCTGTGTTATTGTTCTATTTAATTAATTCCTGGGATTTGATTGAGTGGGATTGTTTTGTTTTTACCTTTTTTGGTCCTTTTCCCCTTCCCCTTTTCCCCTTTTCCCTTTTGGGGGGTGTTTGGGATTGTTGTATTATATGTACATAGTATTTAGCTGTATCTATATAAGATATCTATAAATATATATATATTCCTTTACTAATTTTGCCTTTTACTAGTTTTTTTTTCCTTTTGTCAGGAGTGGGGTGGGGAGAGCTAGCTGGCACATAGCTGTGTTTGGCGGGGAGCTTAGCAAACCCGACACAGAAAGGAAACAGTATTTGCTTTCTTACGTGCTTTGCTCATTCCTTGCTTTCATGGGGTAGAAGCTGAATACCAATATGAAACTTATTTATCTCATGACATACATTCTAGTGGATAAAACTAATAAAAAGTTAGAGGACATCAGCAAATATTTACTGTCATGGTTTCCTTGCTATCTTCCTCTTCCTTTCTGGAAGAAAGCCCTTGAAGTCCTTTGTGATCTTGGTAGCACTGGTGTTATTCCTCATGCTGCTTCTGAGACCTTCTTCCAGCTTCCTATCCTTCAGCATGCTGGGATGATATTTCTACATATGAAACAGCTAATATTATATATTTGCTCTTGTTTTCTCCTGTCACCCTTGCTTGTCTCTCCATCTCACACCTATAAACATTATTTTAATTTGCCTTATGCCAATAACTCAGTATCTAACTCACTGAGAAGTGTTTCTCCCTTGGATTGAAATAGTCTACTTGCTTCCTCTGCTGTATTGTTTGCTTGTTTGTTTTGAGACACAACTACCACTTTCTCCCCTGAATGTTTTGATGAAATTTGTTTCACTTCAAACACAGTTTTAAAACACACTGTGGTGGAGATGTGAAGGATAACACAGATCAGAAGCTGAGGCAGCAGACTATCCTTTGTCTCCCAGGACAGTGAGCATTTGGAACTGGATATATGCTGAGCACAGAAAAGTTTGGTTCTCCTTTTCATTAAAAAGAAAGCCATTATCTGTAGACTTGAGCAGGCATTTCTGCATATGCAGTGGGGAATACCACTGACATTGAACAATCCTCTGGAAGAAATGATTGCGGACCTGCTGCTGGTGTATCCCAGCCCCAGACAGCACTGTGGTTACTGAACACAGTGAAGCTTTTCTAAGTGCATAAACAAGTCTATGTACCCAAGGAGATCTATATACTAACTCAAAGAGATGTCAAGGAAATATGGCTATTGGTACATCCTGTAATCACCCAGGGCAGAGACCATCAGGGCTGTGACTGCTTTTAGGGAGTTATTAAAGAATCTGCAAAGGCAGAAAATATGTTAATAAAGACAGGTCTCATTCCTTCCTGCTTCCTTCTGCACTGTTGTCCCTGAGGGGACATTGTACCGAGGCTACATTTTTTGACACAGTAGGTATTTTAAAGCTACTATCTCTTGGAGTAGTTGGTTAGAAACCTCATAAGCAGAGAAGCATGATTTGGTGTAGTCCTCATGGGACGAACTCACAGGTCCTAGTCTGAAGCATTATTAAACAACTATCTTGTAATGCTGACTGCAATATGCTTATATCCAGCAGCCATGGAGAACTGAGAAAAGTTCCAAAAAAGACAGGAGAAAAACTCCTAGCCCCACGCTCCAGTATTTCTTAGCTTCAAAATCAGAAAATGTATGAAAATTATATGGTTTCATCAAACTAAATAAAAAATTCCTGGTAAGTATAAAATTATTGTAAGACAGGAATGTTAGTAACAAATCTTTTCCAGCCATATCAGAAATGGCCAGTCTCTTAAAAAACTTGTAGGACCAAAGAGTAGTTCATTTATAAAAGGAATGCTCAAGGACTATAGAAGAAGTAGCAGGAAAGCCAAGTGCAGTATACCCATCAGCAGTCAGTATGGCAAAGCCTGAGTCTGATCTTACTCCCTCAGTCTTTCTATATAGGAGAAAGAATAGGGGAACCATCTGGGTCAGAACTGTCAGCGAAGGATGTTTTACGACAATTTAAAAAAAAAAATCAATATAGCACTGGCAGGGCTGATAGCATTTGCCCAGTGGATCTTAGATAATTCAAGTTCGAAATGTTCATGCTCTCAGCTGTGGTGGATAACCTATCACTTAAATTGGCCTCAGTACAAAAGAAAAGGAAGGTAGCACATACAAGACAAGTTTTTAATAAGAACTCCTGGGGAATCTGAGAAATTACAGGCTAGGAAGTCATACTTTTGTACTGGGCAGATTAGTAGAAGCTATAATAAATAACATCACTAGCAGTATACATTAATTAATATGATTTAATGGGGGTAATTAGTGTAGGTTTTTGCGGGAAGAAACAATGGGTCTCAAGCCTGTTTCAGTACCTGGATAACTCATTAAACTATTGCTTATCACTAAGTTAGTTTATTTACTAGGCTCCGATTTCAGAAAGGCACTTGTTTATATACCTATGTAAAAAACTCTTAGAGAAAGTAGATTGCTATGGGGTAAAAGTGAAGGCCCTCTGCAAGAGGAATAGCTGGCTAAAAGACAGAAAAGAAGACAGGAGGAAATGGTAGGTTTCAAAAGTGTGTTGGGACCTGTATTGCAGGGTATGTGTTCATACATGAGTTAGAAAAAGGGTTACATAAAGTGACTACAAAACATAAATATATGCAAGTTTTCTTACCATTATTTATGGTAGTTTAAAATAAAACTGATCACAAAGAGCTACAGATTATATCAAACTCAACAACTGTTGACAGCTGCAAAGAAATGCACTTACTAAAAATAAGCCTGACATTAACTATTGCCTAGCAAAAAGATGGATCTTAGATTTATTGCGGGTTGTTTTATGAAAATGTCATCCCAGTACTCACTATAATTCAAAATGAAAACTCAAGATTAAGTACTATCAGGCAAAGAGAAGAACCCAGCATTTAAATGTCATTATAATGACACATAAACTCAATCATATTCCTGCATTCTGGAGTTTGGTTATCTCACCTCTAAGATGCAGAGCAAGGAGACCAGACAGAAACAAGAGCAAGGAGGTATGGCATAGCTTTCAAACAAGATGAACTTAAACCAAAACACACCAAGTGTACTCAGTCTGCAAAAGGTTCAGAACAAACACATCAAGCTTTGTCAAACCCCACATCAAATAAACCCATTGCCAAAAAAAGTCTTAGATACCAAATACAAATAAGTTTGATAGGAGATTAAATGAAAATAGAAGTGTCCAGTAAAGCTTTACAATACAAAGTTGCAGGAGCCATGTCTTGCTCGGAAAGTCTCTAATGTGCAGCTTTTTGTGAGCAAAGAAGGTAACTAAAGAAATATTGCCTGTCTTCCTCTTAGACTTGGTAAATAACCAGTAGTTAGAACCAAGGTAGACAGTCTTTGTCTGAACCCAGTTCAGGTGTTCTTATATTTTAAGGTATGGAGAGAATCAATCTGTAGACACATCCCAGAAAAGGTTATGACGAGGTTTTCTATAATGAAAAATTATAGCTCCCTCTGAAATCCAGGCAACGTTTCTCAGAAGCAGGAGCTTCTCAAGGTGTATAACACTGACTGGATGTCAAACGACTTCACATGCTATTATTTCAGGTGTCCAGTAAAAAGTTATTTAGGGAAGTTTTTATACACAAGTAGTAACACACACTTGTGCAGACTACTCCTTCTAGAAACACAGCAGTATTTGGTTAATAGCACATCACTATTTTCATTATATTCTGTCCATTACATTTAAACAGCTGCTGCCATAATCCTTTCATGCAAATATTTCCTTCTTGATATACCCTTTCCACATTAAACACCAAGACTGAGAAACATTTGCCACTAAACTTTCTTTTTTAAAAATGATTCTGTAGAAGATGTAACAAGAATTATTTCTGATAGCTTTCTAAAACTCCTGCTAAAAATCAGTGAATATTTTTTTAAAGAAAAAGAATTATGTCATGCCTTCTGAATACCAACTTTATATATTCATAAACATTCCCAGCCCAAAATGAATCCTGGGTCGTAATCAGTTTACTTCTTTGCTCAGCCATGGACAATTTTTTCAAATCTATAAATGCCAGCAATCTGTATGATGATTAAAACTCTTGATGGATCTGAAAGTCTCAGCCACAGACTGCACCATGGAAGTTATTGCAAAGATTTATTTTTATTCTCCTTGTTACACTGGCCTCAGTTTTTATCCTATGATTGACTAGTTAGCTTCACCCAGGCCACAGATTCTTCCATTCGTTCCCTTTGTTCCTCTACCCTCATTTGCTGGTGTTTGCTGTTTGCAGGAAGAAGGACCATATCATTAGCTGTGGCTCTCGCTCAAGGAAAGCCTCATACAGTGCACTCTGATCCCCAGAGGCTGGTGTTCTCCCCAGGTGATGTGCTAAATGCTCCTGGCTGTCCCAGAGAGTGGGAGTAGTTTATCACATTTCCAGCTAAAAGTTTGGTGATGATAAAGCCCATAAGTCTGTGAGATATCTTGAGGGCTGAGCACAACTCTCTCCCAAATAGGGGAGACGCATGAGCTGCTCTTGGTCACCAGCTCAGACATTCCTCGTGACTGACACTGCAATTTTCTGACCTCAGTTTCAAAGTTCAGATGAAGGAATCAGTCCTGGACTTAACTTTCTATTTCGTCTTAGGCTTCTATAAATACACTGGCTTTGCAAATGTAGGCAGTACAGTCATGCCAAATGCTTTCACAAAGAACAGTATTATCTTCCATTTTATTTGAACTATTAAAATTATTTTCTTTTGTTTCACAAAGTAGCATATTTATTTTTAACATTATTATAATGATGAAACATCAACATATGTATATAGCTGTGGTCTTTCAGAAACATTCAGGAATAAAACCATACTGAGCTGTACCTTGGTTTCAGTGACTGCCCAGTGTTCAAGCTTCCCTCCAGATGAAGCAATCCCCAAGAGCCATTTATTTCCCTGCTGGGTGCAATACCTTCCTTGATATGGGTTGCTGACTTGGTGGCCCCTACTCTTCAAAGTGTTTAACCATCTATACTGTGTAGAGCAACTCTATAAAGAACCAGTAGGAGTGGCACTCTCTGACTTCCAGAGTGCCTCACCTCCTGCCCAGGGTACCTACTATGAGATGACAAATAACAGGAGTGTGTCAAACCTTATATGCTTCTGCTGTGTCCTGGGCAGTTCTGGGACATCTGAGACACCAGTAGGTGGGATGAGGATCAGTTTCTCCAACCACTCTTTGGAGAACTGTGTCCCCTCTGCCTTCTCTCACAAACAATATTTACCATGAGATTTCAAGTAAATATTAATCTATATCTATTTGGGACACACAAATCAGTTGAAAAGGGAGGGATGGGTTTTATGCTTTTCTGGAGAAGCATTTTGGTGACCAGCACCATGCTACAACTGCTGCAGCTGCTGTCACACATATTCTTTTGGAGATAGTCATGAGAAGAGCAAGTGTAGTTACTCATTAGGCTGACGACTTTCCAAGGCAGGAAAAGCAAGAGATCCCTCAGTGACCTGGCACTGAAAATCCTCTACCTAGAGCGTGTTTCCGGATTATGGATGAAGCAGGTAAAGCTCCATTGCACAGGTGCCAGCACAGGTTGGTATTGTGGCTGCAGATTACAGGGTTATGTAATCCTCACTGACACTATTTTTATGAGTGAACTAGAATTTGACTCTTGTTGTCTGAAAAACTGCAGTGTAATACAGTGGTGTAACTTTTGGTTGCTTAGCTCCATGTAGCTCTGTTTAGCAAAAGTGTATAAATAGCTGTGAACAAATAGACTTACAAAATTGTCATCAGCAAATTACCCATTCTCTGTGTCTTGCTATGAGACCATTTAAAATATTTTAGTTGTTTATAAAAAACTTCCCTTTTTCATGAGAGATGAATGGAATTTTCTAAAGTGTTGATCTGTACTCTTGCATGCTTATTGAATACATTTGGCATGTGGCTATTTCTAGGCATTTTGTAGATGTCTATAAACATGTTGTACAAAAGATACTTCAAGTCTGAAATGTATGATACATTTAACACTTAGGTTGACTTTACAGACAGGTAATTTTCCATTGAAGGCAAAAAATTCTGCATTGAGCTGTACCTCTCCCAAGAAAGTAATGCCTCTGCACAAGTGAAATAGTTTCAAATGAAACCCTGGATATTGCTAATGCCATCCCCTTATATCTTCCTCAGATAAAATGTGAAAACTATCCTCCTAATCCCATAAGAATTAATACCTGAAAATACTCAGACAAGCACATTGAAGGCTGGGATCAGTCACTGTACTGCCTGTACAGGGCATCTGACAGACCCCAAGATTTGAGGGCAGACTCACAGCAGTTCCTTGAAGAACAAATGGTAGAGTTGTGACCCTTCCACATGTCCTCAAGCCCTGAGCATTCCCCTGATCACTCAAAGGAGTAATGAAAGAGGTAGTCCTCAGATGTGCACACAGCTTGAACTATGACTTATCAACAACAAAGATTTGCCACAAAACTGTTCAGAGAAATAGTGATAAATCTTCTGGATGTTTGACTATTTGTTAGAAATTGGTTTGCCAGAGACTTTGCAAGTCTTAAATAAGAATGTCCAGGATCTGAAAGATAAACAGTAAAAGTTCAAACAATTTACGAAAGAAAATGCACAAACTAGTTTAGTGTTTTTGATATCTTGCAAAGTGTTAGTTTTAAAAACAGGAATAATATTTTTGTTGAACTCTAATTTCTGGGACAAAAGGTTTTGAATTTGAAGACCTAGATTCTGGATGAAAATATAGATAAATTTATGAAAAAAAATTATAATTGTCATTATTTGTGAAAATTTCTAGGGACCCCCAGCATGAAGCTGGTCCTGGGTATTTCTGCAATGGAGAAAAGCATTCTTCCATTACATGTCCTGTGCTGGTGGGTTTTTTTGTGCAGCCTTTCTGTCTGTCTGTAAGTAAATCAGCAAGATTTTTCTGCGACAGATAAGGATGTGAATGTGTGGAGATATGGAAGAGGTCTTTGAAGACAGATATAGAGGATGTAAGGCCATTTCTCCTATCCTGGCTCCCATGAAAATTTATGCAAATTAATGCCCCTCGTAGAGAAGCAAAACAAAATCAGAAGAGAAGCTGAAGCTCCCTCTGTGACTGTGGTCCTTCCAGAAATTGCTGCCTCATGACACCCATAAATTTCCAACTATTAGAAGAGACTGGAAATCAAGGTAACATCAGACAAGTAGAAGCTGATACAGAAACTTTTTCAGTTGCACTGTCCCTGAAAGGAGCTTTCTTTAATCATATTATGGTAAACCCAGCATCAGGTCTTTCCCTTATGTTGTTTTGACAAGAGAAGGGAACTGGCAGGGAGGTTGCATCTCTATAAATGAATTAACCAACAGTGGGACTGCTCAGAGGCCACTGAAGTCTAGTGTGACTAGACTTCATCAGTGTGACTTTGGCCTGGGCCAACCAGCACTTTCTGAACTACATCCTGAGCATGGATTTGGCATAAGCACAGGACTAGTCCTAAGAGAAAACATGAAGATTTTCCTGCCATTTTGTGTTCTCTAAAACACAACCCAAATCTACAGAAATCTTTTCTTTGATGCTGTTTTTCTCCTGCCTTTTTTTTTTCTTTTTGACCACTCTCAGCAATTCTATTAAATAGCTATTATCCCTGTAAGCATTTTTCAGATGCCAGAAAGGAATAAACTATTAAATATCAGTCATTAAGGTATAATTCTGCCAGATTCTTTATTCTGGACTTACTGCAAGTCTGATGGATAACTAGACACAAAGTTATCCACAAGTGCCATCTTACCAGTACCTCTTAACTGCATCTTACTTGGAGAGCTACTTTTCACAGCATTATAATCATTATTTCTTAAAAACACTATTGAATTTTATTTTCTTCTCAGTTTCCTTTCTCCCATTAAAGGGAAGTGTTACAGCTTTAATTAAACCTTCAGACAAGAGGTCAAGATACTTGCAGAGGTCTCAGACACACTTGGATTAGACTTTGCAGCACATGTGGTGAAGAAAGCTCTGCAGTTGGCAACAAGTTGTGCAGGTGGGCTCTCAGGAGGAGGATCTTGGCTGCTGGAATGGCACTGCCTCATCTCCATAAGCTGCATCTGAGTGTTCATTTATTGATTTGCTGCATTTCACCTCTGAATAAACTCTAGATTACTTTAAAAGGCCTGGAGATAGCTGTGAAACAGAGAGATGACTTAACAAATACTTATTTAATACCTAATTTTTTTCCCTCAACTAGTAGGCTTGTGACTAATAAGGTGTTATTAAATGCAAACTCTAAAAATATTCAAATTAGTGAAATATACCTTGCCAAAAATTTATATATCATGTTCTCAAGGCACCAAAATATTAAGCATGTAACTTACAAAATTATGTTGTCTAAGTTCCACCAAATTCAGACAAACAAAAACTCTCTGGCTTTGAACAGCACTAAGCAACTTTACACTCTGTCTTATTCAGCAAGTAAATTTAATTTTGAAGGTAAAATGAGAGAGGCTAACCAAAATCATATTCAGGTTAATTCTCCTTCAGGGATACTATGGCACTGGTTGAAATCAGTGTGTTGAAGACAAAATGAGCCAGTTGTTCATTTTACCGTGTGTAAGGTCCATCTCCAGAAGCACCAGGCAGGGTGGGTACAAGCTGTAAGGTTTCTCTCTCTCTCCCAGGCAATGTTGACACCAGTTTCTTATATGAGCAGAATATTTCATAGATGTTTGCTGTGTGAACAGTAGCGCTGTCCTTGTCACAGAAAAGTTGTTCCTTGTCACACAATCACAATACTGTCACTGTTCTCACATGCTGCTGTGGAGGGATTTATGGGCCAAGTGAAAAAACAGTATGTAAAGAACTACAATAACACACTATCCTCGTTGCTAGACACCAGAATTTCAATCACCATCACCTTTTTGATGCTTTTAATTGGAAATCTCATAAATAGTCCACTCTTTTTAACACTTTTTAATGAAAACTGAACAAAAATAAAAACAAAAACAAGGTGAGGACAATGCTGGTTGTGCAATGCTCTTTCCTTCAGCTAGAAACCCAGCTGGCAGCAGTCATCAGTCTCTTCTCTTCCATGTCACAGAATCAAAGAGAAATTCACCATATGGTCCTGTTGGAAAACATCACAGCCCCGAAGCTGTATCATTCAATCCAGATGCAGTTTAAAACATTAAGACAAGGATTCATAAACAAATTCATAGGGGCTTACATCCCTTTCTGTAACTGAGATGATATGCAACTCTAAGACTAGGATGGCAACACCCGCAGTACTGAGCAGTGGATGACGTCCCTGAGGAATGAAAAGGAGGTACTCAAGTACCTGAATGCAACACTGCACAAGGAGTTTCTGAGAAAGTAGTACTCAGAGCTTGAAAACATTTCCTGAACTTAATACTTAAAATTCATCTCTGATATGCACAAATAGCATCGTTTCCTTTGAAGGTATATCCGAAGTGCACCCCAGTGCCTGTGTGAATCCTGTCCTATGTGTATAGATCTATTCTTCAAGAATCTGTGTTGTTTTAAATCTTGACCTGAATTTTCTGGCTCCAGTACCAAGATTTTCCTTTTATCTAAGACATAGTGCAACATTTTCAGGTTACAAAAATTCATATCTGCTTAGAAACATACTAATATCAAAGTCATCGCATAAAGCAAGGTTAAACTAAGACAGAAATCTGTCTGGCAGGTGAAAGACTGCTGCTTTATTCACTAAGCCTTATAATCTTTTAACTTGCAGTTCATAGCCAAAGAAGATTATGGAAGAACTCCAGCCCATATCCAAGTGTTACAAGTCTATATTTGGTACCACATTGAACTTCGATAATGAAGGTTGAAAAAGATTGCCAAGTGTGAAAGATTACCAAGTAGGTTGATCGACAAGGAACAGAGCTGCATTTTGGAAGATGTGAAAAAACAAATTTGTACATTTATCAGTATCAACACAGACCCTTTCTTAGCTTTTTCCCATCACAATTCAAAGCTCAATGCCATTTCTGAGCTGTCTAAACTGAATTAAAACAAAGGAGTGCTGAAGAAATTATTTAAATGCAGATTTGGATTTTCAAAATTTGGTGACAGGACACTTTTAACAATCTATTATTAATAATTTATTAATTATTACCTTGATTGGTATACACACACGGGGTCTCTGCGGATTTCTTCAGTAGCTCATTAACTGGCCTCAGGAGGCTGCCTGGTGCCGTTTTGCCTCGTGCAAATCAGTGATCAAAACATGGTTGTGTGAGAAGATCTGGAAAAGGGTGGAAGTCTAGTCCACAATTTACATGCAATCTATTACCCATTTGGTAATAAGAAAGTGACAGTAGACATCCTTTAAAATCCCAAATAGCCATTCCTGTAACCAGATTATTGGTGTGGTCTCATTACTTTGGAATGGGCTGTGGCAGGCCAAGGTCAGAAAAAGCTGATTCAGCATTACCTCTAAAACAGCCCAGTTACAGGATGACACATTTTCTGAGAAAAATCACAGATTTATTATCATTATTTTTAAAATCATGAGCATAGTGAGCCTTCTGCTGTTATTTGTAACCATGAGCAGGAACGGCTGACTATCTTCTACAGGCTGCAAAGGATGTGGACACATGTGCCTACATGTACTCTCACAAATGTATTTTGTGGGCTAGAAAGGAAACCTAGGCACAGATTAGGAAAGAATTATAGCAAATGTTACTGGTAGCTGGGCAATGTCTGGTGCTAGCCCTTGGAAAAATGAGTTTTCATCTTCGGAAGCATTTTCTTTCTAAATGCACAAGTAAACAAACTAAACCTGAAATAACTACAGACATTAAAAAATGGAAAATTACTAAGGCTTATTGTTAAACTGCAAAACTTCTCACACGGATTATTTGCACATTAATTGCAGTCCTTTCATGAGAAATCTATCCAGGTAAAAGAAATCCAAACAGCTTAAATATTCAGGTATCAGTTTGGTAACAGGAGTTTCACAAGGAATTTCTGATCTGCGGTATACAATGCTCTAAAATATTGATAAATAATTCAAACACACAAAAGCAAACTGCACGGTCCACCATGACAAGTTATAAAGGAAAAGGTAGTGAATTTGGAAAAGTGTATCACATCAACCACTGTTCCCTATGATTGCAGTAAAATAGAATAGATCAGAAGTTCATAACAATGCACGTTCCCACACTGATGCTTCTGGAACATTAGCTTTAACAGCAGGGAGTCCTGTCAGAATAAGTATCTGCTGCATGCACACAAAAAATAAACACTATCCAAACGCACACACGTAGAAATGCCTGCTTTATAACGCTTTGATTGAAGACTTTTTTACTTGCTCTTTTACTTGCAAGTATCAGACAAGGGACTATTTGCCACTTGGGCCGAGAGTAGCAGAAATTCAATTCCCTCATGTCGTTGTCCTCTTTTCCACCCAACCTTGAGCGAAGTCTAAAACTTGGCTATGAACCCAAGGTAAAGGATGGGAGCTGAAGCCAGGCTGCCAGGCAGTGCCATCTAGGGGTAAGCCATGGGGACTGTAACTTCGGCGTTACTCAAGCTAAAAAGACCTATAGTTGCTGTAGGATAAAATACACCAGAGCTTGTGTGCCCTAAAGCTGATCCCGTTTTCCAACTCTGTAAGATGACGTAAAAAGACACAAAATACTGCTTAGGTCCTTACATCCTCATTTCTGTGACATCTCCTCCATGAAGTCCTATACAGATCTCTGTAGTACTTTAGTAGGATTATTAATGATGTCATTGTTTGTTTCAAGTTCTTTTTCTGTTTCTTTTTAATTCTGTCTCTGTGATAAAACTGTGCTTCGACTGATGTATCTGACAGATCAAAAAAGTCTGAGGAGATTTTGGTATAAGTTTGCATTACTGGCCACGCAGGCAGGAAAGCAATAAAATAAGGGATTTAATAGGACATTCAGGAACTAAGTGATTTGCAAAGCTCCCAGAAAGTCCCCAGAGATTCTCTGACTGTCTGTTTATGTAGCTGACTTCCTGAAAAATAAGTTCAGTGTTTGTGGTAGGATCCTACTGTGTTGTGAGGTGAACTGATTGGTTTTCTAGTCCTTTGATCACAGCTGCAAGCAGGAACCCAACACCCAGATGAGATTAACAGGGGATTTGTAGTATTTTAAGGTGCTCCATTGCCTCTCCTGAAAAGGATGTTATTCTGCAAAACAGAGATCCAAGCAGCTTTGCTTCAACATGGTGTGGAGGAAGATGGTAAAATATTAATTCTTCACAATGTGAAGCTTCTTTAGGCAGCTGAGTGCTGCGGTGTGTGCTGGGAGAAGGAAAGTTATTGCAATAATCAAGACTTGGTGCAGCTATCTCCTCTGTTTCTTAATTTGCAACATAAATAACATGAAAGCTGCAAAGATGCTGATATGTTTAATGCAAAAAAACAACTTTTGTGAGGGTCTACTCTAGCACAGCTATACAAGCTGTAGCTGAAATAATGGTTCTTTCACTTGAGAAAGTGTGTCAAGATGCAGCAAAGATCAATGCCCAAAGGAGTCTTTGATCTTGACATGATAGAGAGGTTAGAGAAAGGAAATGTTGTAAACTTCTCCTTGTAATGATGAATTGCTGTAAGAAGAGATTAAGTGAGTAGACCAAGATTATTTAGGAAAGCCTCTGTAAGAGCCACGAAATAAACTGAAATAAGAAAGCAAAACAAAACACAGTGTTGGAGGTTTGAAGAATTCAGATCAGAACACAGGAAGTATTTTTAAAGGAAAAGTAGTTTAAGCACTGGAACAGCTGACTGAGATGGATCTTGGATTCACTGTCACATTTGAATGCATCACACTAGTATAAGTCCTTCAGAGAAGATGTGACTCCACAGGAAGCTACTGGCTGTGGGCAAACACCACTCAGAGGTCTACAGAGGCATGTGAGTGTCCACCCTGTGTTTCTCTGCACTTTGAGAAGGTCTCTGGCCTATGCTGGGCAGGAGCACATGGCAGTTTATCCTGATTGCCATACCCAGCCTTAACCTTGAGGAACACAACACAACAATTCCAGATGACTCTTCCAAGAATACAAAACATGCTAAAAATCAGTCAGTTACTAAGCAGCCTAATGATGCTGAAAATCTTGGTCAGTTCTTGCACCAGACAGAAGTGACTGCAACTACCCCTTCACTTCACTACTTGGAACTGATGATACACTGTCCCAGTACCATTCCAGGCCTCATGTGAATGAGAGGATTCCATGGGATGCCACAGGAGAAGAGCAGACTGACAGCTTTTGCAAATCCCTGCTTTGTACTGCTATGAAGTCCTATAGAAGATACCGGGGAGCTTAGAATGGAATAGCTGATCTACTGAAAAAAAGAAGTGAGCTGTATTAGGGCCAGCCCGTGCAGGTCACCTGCATGCCAGGCACACACTGCAGTGTCTGGAAGGTGCTGCTCCTGCTGTGGGTAATAAATACACACTGCCACAGCACAGCCGCTTCCACTGCAGCTCACTCCAAAACCTTGCTGGCTGGGAGGAAACACTCCGTGGGTATTACTGTGTGGAAATCTGTGGCCTGTGATACAGAAGCTCATTGAGATTATCACAGCTGTCCCTGCCTGCATTAAAGTACATTATTCTAAGCCACCAGGTCCTCTCCTGTTCTCCTGCGTCACTTACCATAAAAGCAAAACCCACCACATGTAAGTAATAATCGTAACTCCTGCTTCTGTGTTTTGGTGACTTTTCACAATATGAAACTGTGTTGAATGATCCATTATAGATGTTAACTGTACTTCTGTTATATTTTTCAAATAACAATAAATGATGAGCACCATAATATACAATTACAGATGGTGTGCTTTTTCTATCTAACTTCTGACTTAGGTAATAAAAGGTGAAGGAAAAAAAAAATCAATGAAAAACATAAGGAATTTTTGAATTCTGTTTGAATTCAGAGGTAGACAATTTGAGAATCTTGGCTTCTGAGAGAAGTTGATTTTGGAATTTTATATAAATACATATATATATATATTAATGTTAGACTGTGAAAACTTTCCCCAGAGCAATCAAAAGAAGGAACTAGAATTTGCAACCCTCCTGGATCATGGGGATCATACTGGGTTACATTCCTAGTGTCTCTTTGAAAGCTTGTGGTGAATTGCACCGGTCTGAATCTTTAACCTGGAATTAACACAGTCCTCATTTTCAGGTGATTACCTCTACTTCTGAAATGTATGTTAAAAGAATCCCCCTCCTCTTCTGGGAGTAACACAAATTCAACAAGGAATGATAGCAAAATGAAACACAAAAGAAGGGTGGCAGCTCTCCTGGCTAATCCCATCACTTGATGCATTTACTGAAGGAACAAGATTGCTGTGGTGGGGAAAAGGAGGCAAAATGAGGAAGAGGGAAAATTAAAACCAAAACATTTATATGTGATGCTACCAGGTACCTGTCTCTGGGGATATATGGATATGTGGTCTCAGAAATGAATCGGTGCCATGACTGGTCCAGTTCACAATGTGAAAACAGAAAGTTTGTCAGGAAGATAACAAGAATGATGGCTGCAATGTATAAAGCAGGCCATGGCTGTAGTCTGTTGGTAATTCCTTCTCTGGGAAGGAACAAGGAGGAGGCACAGAAAGTGTTTCACCTGGTGGTGTTTTGTTATGAACAGGTGTTGGTTAATACATGTTTGGGGATTTACAAAAAGCTTAGATCAGCATCTCTCAAGAATGTACTTCAAATAGCTCCTTGTGATTGAATTTCAATAAGGAGATGTTTTGTTAGCTTAGTTTTGAATATTTAGCATGTAGACTTGTAACCTGGGGAAAAGACAATGTTATTAAGCAGCTAGGTGTGCAGAAACAGTGTGCATTTCAGGTTAGAGAATCTGTAGTGCTATAATTGAAAAATGAAATCAAATCATTCCTAATGGGCTTGAGAGCTCACTTGATAAGAGATTTGGTTTTAATACAGACTTACATGCTCTGAAGCTTTGACATAGCTTAGCAAGCCTTAAAGCTCATCTCTCTCACCACAGTGTTAGTCTTCTGAGTTAGGTCAGTCTCCTTCAGGGACTGAGAAAGAGCAGATCACAGCTGGATACTTAAAGTATTAAAGACCTTAGCACAATAGCAAAAATGGGATTAGAGCAAGCACTGACAACTTCAGCCAAAAAGTGCTAGCAGACACCTGGGCCTAATAGAAAGGAGATTTAAATTTTTATACACTGTATTTCTGGGTATGGCTAACCTGAGGCACTCAGGAAGACCTCATCCCTGCCTCATTTTCCCCCAGCCATGATCTGGCACCATGTAGCAGCAGACCTGGACATGCACTGAACACTACAAATCATCCTCCTCCATTCTCATGGGTTGGAAAGTCAGATAAAACAAAGGAAGGGAGGCGGGGGAGGGGGGGATGGCCCCACAAGTAGGATGAGCAGAAGATGTTCTGCAAGGCCAATACTGCCCTTCACATCTGCCACACAGATGGGCAAGGCAACATCCTTCTACAAGGAAAGCTACCTCTTACATCTTCACATATTCCTCTAAGCGATATCTTCATTTATTGTCTGATCACTGAGTGTTTAGTGCAATTTTGAGCTATACAATGCCATTCTAGCATACCAAGTATAGGGAGTGGTTACCCTTCCCTAGGGATTGAGACAGGTTTGTCAGGGTTAGAGGAACCAAGGAGCACTGGACCACATTTGCTGCTGCAATCACTGTTCCCCAAAAGACCTAGGTATTTCTGTCAGGCACTTCATTGAGCCAACTGAACCTTCAACATAAACACTCTTTGTGTTACAAAGGTGTGCCTGGGAATTGTGTGTGTGCTCTGCTTTTGAACAAACTAAAACCCTGTCATCACATGGAAAAACTACAGTTTGTTTCAAAAAAGACAGATGACCCTGACATTCAGAGTCCATCATTAAAGCAACTGAAAAATCCACCAAACAGTAGGATGCTATGTCCACTACCTCTGACTGCTTGCTTCAAAACTGTATACTGGCTGGAAATTACCCCATTGCAAGCCAGTAGAGAACAAAGAATTTCCAGAATTCATTCAATAAACAGAGACAGAAATATGTCAGCTAATATATGTATTGAATGTCTCTTTTTGCCCTGATCTGACATTCATTGAAAGAATTCAATCACAGTGGGATTGCATGGAGATCTATTTCAAAACTTACACCCTAGTGTTACATCATTGTAGATATAACAAATAGCTTAGGAAGGAGAGTAGAAAACTCTTTCATTCTTGTCTTATGTAATGATTTCAAAGAGACTTCATTAAGCTGTAAGAAGGGCACAATTAAAATATATAGAGAATATATCCGCATATATATGTAGGTATACACAAAAATTTATCAGAAATAATCAAATTATGGATAAGCACTATAGAATGATGAATATTATATAATATATATTACAAAACATATATGTACATGTACTTGTTTATAAGTTACACCAAAGCCTGCCACAAGTTAAGCAAGACATGACCTAATGATTCAGATTTCTTCATACATTCCTTCTTCGACGGTTTGAACATTGAAAAGTGAACTCCACAGTAGTGGTTGTTGTTGGATGCAGAAAGCTCGTCTGTTTGGATCTTGTGCCAGCCATATTCTACTGATGTGCAAAAGTACTGCTAAAATGTTAAATTCAACACAAAATATGTGCCTTGGATATTACCAAAAGAGGTATAAAAAGAAACACTCAAAGTGTTCTCATTAGTAATTATATATTAGTGTCTCCAGTAAGAAAGTTCTGTAAACTATTTTCTGCCATGATATCAACATGGTTCTTGTGAACAGTGAGGCAGAGCAAGGGTCCTTGTGCAGCCTACATTGCTATAATGCTTTGGAAGCAATGAAACATTGCTCAATCAGATTTCTGCTCTGAGCTGTGTAACCGCATCTATCTGGAGAGCAAGAGACAAATATGATTTCATTTAGTTATCAAAAGCACACTGTGTTTATATATTGTACCAGGTCATGGGCTACAAATTCTCCCTGCAAGCGTGAGTACATTAGGGTAGAAGTTGTCTAGCAGCAATATGCCCTATAGAGACCTCTGAATAACAGGATTAAAGCATCTTTGCTGTGAACTAGTCTGATACTATGCTTCATACATGCCAAAGAGCCATACCCAATAACAGTTAACACATCTCAGCATCAAACCTATAAGTTTTGAATGAGCTATGGCATGACTTTTAGAAGCATATTCAACTCTGAATTAAGCCTTTCACTGATGGAGAGCACACTATCTGTTGGTTGTCATCATAGATAGGAAAACAAACTTTTTTTCTAGATTTTGTTCATTTATATTTTACTTCTGATTATTGCATCTCACTGTGTGTTATTCATCTGAACAAAACACCTGTTTACTCTGGAAAGCCTATTCCAAACACAGATATCTGCAGACAAAAAGCAAGTAACTTAATTTGTCTTGAAAAAAACTTATGTCTCTCCATCTGTCCCTCAGGCATGGGTGTCACATGGGAAATAATTTTGCAACTCTTTTTTAAACACTTTAAATTTTCACTATATCTGTAATGTAGTGTTGACATAAGTGGACACTACATCAGTTTTGATCCTGTCACTAGCATTGCACAAACATGAAACCATTCCTAGAGTTTTCCAAGAGATTGTCCTGCTGGTAAAGTCACGTGTTTCTTAGCTCAAGACACTCATGAAGAGCTCATGTTCAAGTGTTGTCCACACATCCCACAATCAGGCAGAGCTAAACTGTACAGCTGGGAATAGGAACTGAACTAATGACAAGTTGAACTTATTGCTCATAAAGATCATATCATAAAAATAAGATTGTATCACCTGAGTCCAGGTTTTCTGGTGTACTTAGCAGCTTTCACATGCATCAGTAAGCTACTACATAGTTTGGTGTGACAGACTTTTTACTTTTTACTTTTTATTCCCAGTCCCTCTGTAAAATTTTGTGGGGTTTTTTTTGCTTGTTTGTGGGGGTTTGTTTGTTTGTTTGTTTGTTTGTTTGTTTGTTTTGGGTGGTTTTGTTTGGTTTTGTTTGTTTGTTTGTTTTTTCCCCTAAAAGACAAATATTACATTTATTCACATAAGATGTGCTCTAACTAGGCTATGAGGCATTCAACAAGACCATCCAGAGTTCCTATTGCTCTATCCTGTAATCTAACTTTTCACCTATTAGTTTCAGAGGTATTTTTTGACCCATAGTTTGTATGTGATAGGAAAAGAGGAGAAAATGTGTTTTGGCTTGTGGGTTTTTTTTTGGTGTGTTCTCAGGGCATGAACATGTAAGATGTAAACAATGCTTTCTCACCTCTGTTCCTTAAGCAGAGGAGCATGTCTTTCTGAGATTTGGAAAAGACTAAAATAGCCATACCTCAAGCTTTCTTTATTTTCTTTTTTCAGTCATATTCACTACCTCTGCTGATCTTAGAGATATTCAGTGAATGCTGGCACTGACTTAGCAACATCTAAATTAACATTTGTCTGACATCCTGTTAATCTGCAATGATAATCAACTGCAGTCTTTTGATCTAGTAAGAGTTGAAGGGAGATTAGCACAGGATGCACAACCTTTTTAATTGATTAAAATGTTAAGCAGAGGAAGAGTGAGCTGCTTCCAAAATCCTACAGCTCAGTGACCAGAGGAGTGGGCACAGCATATTTCCTAAATCTCCAATGTCTAAGCAGATTTGACTAAGATCCCTGTGAACTTTGGGAATATAAGAAGGCACAGGTCTTGAATTTGCAGATCAAGAGGCATAACGATGTCTACAGCACTTTCGTGTTCTCCTACAGGGAGAGCACCAGATGAAGCATATGTAACAGATTAAAAGATCAGACAGCAGCTGTAGGTTCGCATGTCAGAAAATCAGCTTTTGTTGTTCAGGTATCAGGGTGAAAAAAGGATGATTTATTTGCATATCTGTGCTTAAAATACACATGTGCTAGGGTAACCTTTTAAAATTATGTGCCAGGGAAAGTACATCCTCGGAAGCAGCAGTGAAAATTACCCGTTTAGATATACAATTGCCCCTTTCAAAACTGTATTGTAAATATTAGATACACAAATGACAAAGAGTTCCATCCAGGTTTTAAAACACCTCTATTTGCTTTCTGCTGAGCAAAACCATACCAAAAAAATGGAACAAATGCAAACCTAGTGCATTGCAGGCACTTCCGAGAAAATGGTTAATGTATACCTTTAACATAAAGCTATAGGAGGGGAAATTTAATTAGGGAGCACCCTGGTGGTCAGTTAGTGAAAGGAAAACATTAAATTTCGTGATGTGTGTACAACAGTGACAGCAGCCACTGAAGTTATTTCATACACAGCAAAATGAAATGTTTTTTAGGACCATTCTTGCCCTGTGTGTCTCACTGAGTGTTCCCATGCAGTCTGTACCTCAGGTCCTGCTGGCAATGTGCAAGTAGGTGCACACTTAAATGCCACAGTGAATAGGGGAAAACAAAGGCCTATGGTGACAGACTGAAAAATTTTGTGTTTCTTTGTATTGCAGTGTGTGTTGTTGCCCTAGAAATACAGAATCCTTTGCAGACTGAATGACTGTGTTTTTCTACTTGCTCAGCTACCTGCTGTCCTTCTGGTTCAGTTTATACTAAGTGGGTTTTTAAATCCACACACTAGGTGGATCAGTGGCAGAACTCCTAGTATGAAGCGTTACACAAATACACACAAATAATCAACTCAAGGGAAAACTTACAGGAGAGATGTGAAGAAGGAAAATTAATTTGATCTGATATATTTTGGGGTACCATGAGAGGGAGACCTAACAAGACCATTCTCTGCCATTCTTGAAAGTTGATTCCTGATGTGTGACATGACCAGGCATAGTGGGTTGACCTTGGTGGGACACCAGGTGCCCAACAAGCTGCTCCATCACTCTCTTTCCCAGATGGACATGGGAGAGACAATAAAATGGAAAAAGACCTGTGGGGTGAGATAAGGCAGTTTATTAAAGCAAAAGCAAAAGTTTGCACCTGCAAAAAAACCATAAAGGTTTATTCTCTACTTCCCATCAGCAGTCATGTATGGCACATCCCATGAAGCAGGGCTTCAGCAAAGTATAATGGTTTGTCAGCAGGCAGACAGTGGAAACAAATGTCTGCCTTCCTCCTCCTTTCCTTAGTTTTCGTATCTGAGCTTGCATCACAGAGTATGGAATACCCCTTTGGTTAGTTTGGGTCAGCTGGCTTGGCTGTGTCCCCTCCCAGGATCTTGCCCTCAACTGAAAAAGGAACGTTACAGTGCCGATGCTGTGCTTAGCAGTGGCCAAAACACGGATGTGTTGTTAACACCCTTCTAGTTACCAATGCAAAGCACAGCACTGTGAGAGAAAATGAACTCCATCTCAGCCAGACCCAATACACCAGGAAACAGAGCTGCGGGAGAACAGCAGTGTTTTTCTGCAGAAAAACATTATCTTCAAAGCACCAGGCTAGGATGGTGGTCGTGGGGAGCAGCTGAGAGCAGACTGGGTTTGTCTCTGCCAGTATAGCTAGTGAAAAATATATTGAATTGATCAAAGATGGACACCAAAAGGCTGGAGAAGAGTTACAGCCATGCAGGTGAGCTAAGTAAGAGACTGAGAGATCTGGAGTAAGAACTTTGGATACAGAATGAACAGGAGAGTTACATCAGGGCCTTTCTCACACTAACAATTTCTCACTGGTAGACACAAGAAACAACTGGGTGAGGAGTGGTGTCTTTAGGGATCCCACAGGACAAAATAAAATAAGTGGGTAAAGGAAAAGCAAAGGTCTCTTGCACCATTGTTAGCTATGACAAGACATCATGATCTCATGAAACACATGCCAGAGACATATGTGACGATTTCAACTGATACATGCTAAAATATTGGAGAGAGCAGATAAATTTGTGTAAGATCATGAAAATATGAAGAGGGAAAATAGGAAAGACCAAAGCATGGAGCTTTGTGGGGATATTTCTATCTAAAGCCACAGTGACGGAACCCCATGCAGACAGCAAATTTCTAAAAACACTTTACAGAGTTAATCCCCTAGGAACTTTATTGTAGACTGTGCATACCTTTAAGCAGCAGTGCTCACACTGTGCAGCACACCTAAATCCTGGTCACAGTGGCATTTTTATGGATCTCTGAGTCAGTTCTTAATCCATTTCATGCACCTTAGACTTGCTTTCAGTATAATAAGTTCTCCAGTCACCTGGGCTGCTATTCTCATTATTCTCTGACTCTGCTGATCTTCTTGGCCATCACTCCTCTGTTATGCATAATCTGGACCATAATCAGTCTGTGTGGACTGCTGTCTCAGTGAATGATGTGCTGTCTACTGATACAGTGAATGAACATCTCCGCTCTGCTGAATGAACACAGACTTGCTTTCATCAGTCTGCACTGAGCACTAATCCATTCATATTGCAATTTACATTCCAGACTACATACCTGTGGCATAGAATTGCCTTTAGTCAATGCCATCTGGTTTTGGAGTAATTCTGAAATGCAGGCTTTTCCTCACAACCTTTTTATTCTCAGAAGAAAGAGTCAGGTTGTGGACAGTGGTCTTAAGCAAACCACGTGCTTCCTCTGCTAGTCAGATGGCATTAATCACAGCATTGTTCATCCTTCAGGCTATTTGGCAATTATTTTATCCAATTGTTTTTTAATATATTTTCATATATTCATGGGATGCTATATCAAAAGGGTACTAAAATCTACCCACTTCATCTCCTATGTTTGTATAACCTACTAATCTTGTAACAGCCTCAGAGCACCAGCTGTTCAATATCTGATTATGCTGTTTATTGTTTCTAATTTCATCATACTACACATTCAGATTGTTTTTTCTTAATATTTATTCCACTGATGACATCTGGATTTCATTTTATCAATATCTGGTTTAACCAAGCCTTTAATGCTTCATAATTTATCAAACTGCTGTCTTTAAATATCAGCATCCAGGCTGCCATCAATTTTGCCTTCTTACTTACCCTTCAGCCTCTACTATGCTTAAAATATCATGTGTATTATTTGCAAAAGACTTTCTGACTTCTCACAACTTTTTTTTTGCTAGCTTTACTGCAATATATCTTTAATGTCTTCTTTTTCTATAAATCTTTTCTTATTGTATATGCAGTTAGACAACTGTCCCTCACCTAGTTTTATTGATACCCTTCATAGTCAAATTTCTTAATACTGGACATTGGTCCAACTCTCTTATGAACTTGCATAGGTCCTGTATTCTTATTTATGGTATATTAGTGGGGTAGTTCTGATGTAATCTAATTCTGAGTAATCCTGATGTTTGAATATAAAGTGACAAGAAACTCTTGGCACTTCTTATGGCAGTGTGCTGCTGAGACTAGGTAAGCATCTTGAGGGTTCTTTGCTCAATTGTTTGCATTCATTCTTAAGATGGCAACATGATTAATAATTACATCTTGCAGGATTTCAGTTCTCATCCTGCTAATTGGACTGGGATGCTTATGGCTGACTGCCTTTTCAGTCTTTCACCCCCTATGGTGTGTCTGTTAAAAGACCATATCAACCATTTGTGTAAATCAGTGCACCTTGTTACCGCAGGTGCTTAATTAGGTGTCATGTTTTCACAATGAACTACATAGACAGAATTAGCTTCTCAGAGGTTCATTTAGTGAGGGGAACTGGGATAGGGATTTCACTTGAATCATGATTTAATCTCCTTGACAGATGATTGTAAATATATATGCTTGAACTGGAAATATTGTTATATTCTCATTGTCCACTTCCAGATATGATTCTTAATCTGTGTGTATATATGTCAGAGAAGCCAGTAGCCTTGATTTGTTTGAAATCCTGCCTTTTTTTAAAATGGATATTTAAATATTAAAGTGAACATTTGTTCTACCTTCACCTAAACTAAAAGCTCACGGTTTTTACTTCTGAATTAGCCATCACTCTGTTTACCATAAGATGTAGCTGTACTTGAAAAATTCCTTAGGTTCCCACGTTTCTGCAGCAGATTGCAAAATTTGGCTGCTGCCTGTTTCTGACTGCAAGAGATCAGGCTGTAGATTTTCCCTGTACGTCTTGACCAGGGCTATTAAGGATCATGAGTATCCCTATGGGTTCCCTTCGAGATGCTGGGACAGAGACTGAACACTCAAATATGGTGAAAGAAGAGGAATAGCAGCAATTTACCATGAGAGAAGTAAATATTCACACCTCTTAAAATATCCTATTTTATTTCAAATGACTCAGTAGAAATTACTGATTAAGACAATGAGATTTCTGAAAAGCAGATTCAGATAATGATGTAAAATATTTGGTATCCTGCTACTGTAATTTAATCCAGTGGTTTCATCTAGTGCAATATATACAGAAAAATCCAGGAGGAAGAGAAATTTGGACTATATATTGGCTGAATATTTCACCATTTGATAATACAGCTGTACTGTGTTTCTCCAGCTTTACTAGCTGTGCAGTGGCTCAGCTTCAAGGCATATTACAGAATGTGTCTTTTCTTGCAGGTGACTCCAGTCACTGTAGATGCCTCAAATAGGGAAAATACAAACTGGGTTCCTTCTGGCTAAAACAAGTGCTCTAGCCATTTTATTACTGACAAAGGGTATATCAAGCCTATTTCAGTAAATTTTCAAATAAACAAATCAGAACATTTCAGATATGCTTACATAATTTTTACTGGATTAAAGATAATCATGTTCCTGAACATCCTTTTACTTTCACTCCTACCTAGGAAGAAGAAAATCTTACTGATCTTTAGGCTGAGGAGCTTCTAAAACATGTGGGTGCCAGGGACTGAGACGAGTCTGGGATGACTTTAGAGGTGACCAGAGACTTTCAGAACTCTTATGGGTCAGGTTTTGATGTGAAGGAGAAGTATTTCTTTTTCCCTAGCCTTGAAGACTTCCTTAAATTCTGCCAAATTTAGGCAAAGTGTAGGTGTAGTGTAGATCCTTGTTCAAAGAAGTTAATACAGCAAACTCTTATCTCCTGACTCATTCTGTGGACCTGACACAATTAAGAAATGTATAGTGACAGTCCCTTAAATTGAGGATGTTGGTGACCTGGAAAGGTGGAGGTTCTTGCAATGCCTCACTCAGAAAGTACTTGCATTCTTTAACTGATTGCTATGCTTTTCGTGCAACTAAGCTGTGCACCAGGGCAAGAAACTCTTGTTGGTCTCTAGAACAAAATTTATAAGAACTTTGCTTCCATTTAAAGTATTCTGATGACAAGTAATACATTATGTTATGAACACAAATCCAGAGAATCTATTAAATAAGGAAAAGCACCATAAACATTTATATATGATCAGTAGTTTCTGAGAATAATTTATAATTGGAAAGGATATGAAGTTTATTGATCTGGATTTTTATTTTTGCTTGTGTCTGAGGGTAAACAATTTCTGCAGCGTTTACTGTTATCTGCAAATCCCTCTTATTCTGACAAATGCTGGAAGAACAGTTCCACAAAGGAAAGGTCCAAGGATGACATCTCTTTGATTCCACAAGCTGATCTACACAATGTTTTGAGTATTGTCGGGTGTAAAGAAGTCTTGATGAGCATCCACACCTCTTGAATGGGGGCACAGTCGGCTTTCCTAGCACGTACGTCAGGATTGCCCCCCGTCATAGCCTTATTCCCTCTGTTAGGAAGATGCTGTCTATCCCTTCAGAAAAGCACAGTATCTCAGGACTTTCTTGTAGTTTCAGAGATGTGGCAGCAGGGGGCTCAAGGGTAAGAACCTTTGCAGCCCTTGGTCTGCCTTCCTGCTCATGTTTCCCACCTCCCGAAACAAAGAATGGATCCTCATTTTATTTTAGGGCAGTATTTTGGGGCAAAATATCTGTTATTTAATGGGTTTTACTTACCCAAATCATAAGCTTGACGAACAGCTCTAAATAATTTCCATTTGTAAAGCAAGGAATATATGTTTCTTAGCTATCAACCTTGTTTTTCAATGGGACACTCCTTTCTGATTTATCTATATTATGAAGTTAATGACTTCCTTTTAAATGCTCTGACCCACCGACATTTTGTTTGACATATAATTCTCAACTGTTATGTCAGGACATCCCACTGTCTGGAGACGTGTCATAGATTATTTAGATTTTGTAAAACAGTTTTCTGAAAAGCAGGACATTGAAACTTTAAATTTTCAATGTATTTTCCCTTTCCAATCCAAATTAGACCTCACTTCCCACTGACTCAAACATTTTGCAGATGATTTTAAAATTTGTCTTTCATTGATGCTGTGCCACACCACTAATTTCCACAAATCTTTTTTATGTCTTTACTTATAGAGCAAAAGAAAAATATGCCTCCCATTCCTCCACATCAGACTTGCTGACATTTCCACTAAACCACTTTTATTCTGTGTTATATATGTGGCTGTATCAGGAGGCATGTGCACATGCTGGCATCTGACATTTTTGGACAGTGTAGCAGACTATAAATAGTAACATAAAATAGAAACATTTCACCTGGCAGAGCCTTACTGTGTATCTCCAAATGGCCCAGTGAGCCCACTGGGTGCCTCTGTGGGTTCCTGAGTAACAGTGGGACATCAATCCTTTCTGGGTAGAGAAGGAGGGAGGGAACGGTGTTGGGATGACAATAGCTTTAAACTTCTGGTCAAGTTGGAAGGAAGGTAGTGGTTATCAGTTTTGTACTAAAAACCTGTAGAACAGCCTACAGCTGTTCAGGAAAAAGACCTCTCCATCTATAAGAAATCATAATTTCTTCAGTCAGGCATTTCTTGCAACAAGGTGAAGGGGATGCCCAGGTCAATCAGGTAGGCTCTTCATTTTTCTCATGCTTAAGCTTTTGGGATGCTTATAGAGAAACTTCACAGGTAGGAAATGCAGCATGAGGATACATGAAAAACCCATCTGAAAATCAAGTAACTGTATGATGGAAGTTGGCATTACAGTCCTGAGACAAATGCACTCACACTTTTCATGCCTTGGTTCCTGTTGATAGCCAGAAAGCTGGAGGTACTGGTGATCATCCAGTCCAGAACAGCATATCTAATCCTTCATTTTCCAAGAGAAACCTAGCAGTAATACTTTCCTTACAGTGCCATTTTTCCATTCGTCTCTGGATAAATGTTTGCTTTCCAACAATTTATGCCCTCTCTCTCAGTTTGATTTTACAGTGTATCTGAACTGGTCTCACATATGGGATTGTAGAGGGTTTTGATAGCCACAGATGGTTCATTTGCAAACATTTGAAATCAGCTTCACTATCGAAACCAACAACACTTGTCAGTGTCCCAAATATACTTAGTAAATACTTGATGTAGCTATTCACTCATAATAAATACTAAAGAGTAGTGAGTTGCTGGCAATTAAAAAAAAAAAATCAAAGAAATCTTATTTCTTGATTCTGTAGCTCCAATAATAATATCAAGAGGATAATCATTTCACAGCAGGTAAATTGAAGAAGTTTTAGTTGGCCTTTCTGTGCTCCAAATTAATTTCCTTTGCCTGATTTTTTGTCAGATCTCTGTAACTAAATGACATTGTTTCTACTTTAGCATACTACATTTCACTGTGATTAAAAGATTACAGGGTAAGAATTTGTATATGGGTTGGCTAAAAACACCAAAGTTGATTCAAAAAGAAAAGAAAAAGCAAGACTATTAGTCAGGCAAAACTGATTTATTTATTAGTCCTCCTAATATAGAAATTTAGAATTACTTGTCCCATTAGAAAAATACAGATAATTTTACTTTTCTGTGTTAGAGGAGTACCAGCACCCAGCAGGAATCACCCTGACAGGATCCTTCACAGACCTGTTGGTGGGCTGAGTCGGGGAGCTGGGAAGGGCAGAGAGACAGCCAGATCCTGCTTTAATACTGTGCCAGCCCAAGTGGGTGATTCAGCTGATGTCTGTGGCCCAGATCCCTCTACATGGAGATACAGTCCGGCCTTTCCTCCAAAGGCAATGCTGCGCCAGCCTGTAAGCAAAGATAGGATCAGGGATAAAGACTACCTTCTGCACTCATGTGGGCATTTTGAAATAAAAGCTGACATTAGTGCCATAAGCTCAGCAGAAGTCCTGGCCTCCAGCTATAAAATTGTTGGTTTGACTCCATAATAAAGACTAGATGGCAAGGGAGGGGGGAAAATAAATTACATTATCCCCATTTTTCAAATGCTAAATGAAAGTCCTGCAAATACATGTAGCTTGCCCAAAGTGAGATAGAAAGATCTGTGCCAGAGCTATTCTTTACTTCAGATGAAGCGTGCCAGGGCAAGACTGGGTCCTCACACTGATTTCTTCACAGTTTAAAGGCACTGAAGATTCAATAGGCTGTGGGAAGCTCTGAGAACAAACACATGGAGGGATAGAACTGGGTGAATAGCAAATCAAAATTTGTTCCCACAATTAGGGTTATATGAAATAAGTCCAGAGTTGGGAAAGGAGACCAAGACATAAAGTAAGGCCAAGCCTAAGAAAAATGGAACAAAGGAGTCTTAGAAGTTGAGAAAAGACCCTGAGATGAGAGGAAATGGCAACAGCATAACAAGTTTACATTAATAGAGGAATGGGTAGGGAAATACTGTAATTTTTGCAGCTGCAACTTTGATGAAAAGGAAAGGTAGAAAATAGAAGGTAAAAGAGAGATTAATCTATTTCCCAAGGATTAATGAAGAGGGTACAGTGTTGTCTTGACAGATGCTTGTACATTCTGCAGTCAAAGAGGGAGCCAGATTTGTTAAGGGCCTGGGTGGAGGAAAGGAAATAATATCTGCTAGAACCAAGACCCTGTCAGAATGGGCAGTCAGTCTGTTCCTGAACAAGTCACTACAACCCATACTGCCCTGCTTGTGGGGACCCTGCTCAGCCTGTGGGATGCTACAACAACCCCACATCCCTTCTGCTTCTGCTCATCTGCTTCCTTCAAGCCTGCCAGGCTGGCAGATGCAGGGCAGAACCGTGACCAGAGAGCAGGAGAGGTCAGCAGCAGGCTTTGGGTGGATGGGGATGGCAGAATAAACCCACAGCAGCTCATGCCTCTCAGAGGCATGGTCTTCCTTCCCAGCCATCAGTAACAGGCAGTTTTAATCTCTAAACTTGACAGCTTTTCTACAATTTGCTTAAGAGTGGTTGTGTTTGCTGAGGACTCACACACCCATGTGCAGACCTCTCTGTTCCTAGATTTTAAATGACCATGAAAGGATTATGACTCTGAGTTCCCATGCAATCCAAAATAGTATTTTTTTTATCAAGAAGGAGAATGAGCATAGAAACTGAACTTCTCTCTCACTGTACAGACTTCCAGATTTACACAGTGCAACTCGAAACTGTAACTGTTCTAGTGAGGAAAATGTGCAGTCATCTGAACATTAACTGGTTTTGACACTATTACTATAAAAATAAATAATCAACCAACTTCATCTCTGAATAGAAAACTCTGCAGTGGGAAGATTGAGTGAATAACTGACATGATTGCTGAGGCAGAGATGGAAATAACAGTTTACAGTTCACAGGATCCTAATGGACAATCAATGTGGTAAATTAGGATGTGGCTGAAATTACAGATACAGTAATTAAAATTAGCCATGAATAGTGCAACACAGTTCCTCTAGAAGAGAATAGAAAGTGCCACTAGACAGAAACAAAATAATACTGTGCAAATGTACAGAAATTTTAATTTTTAAGAGAAGTTCAATTTGGTAAGATATGTGTTCAGTATCTCCACTGAGACTTTTCACAAGAATATAATAGGTAGCTGTGAATTATTGTTGGAGAGGAATATAATTTAATCACATTTATTCCTTATGAAAAGCACTTTCAAAAGCTAAAGTCAATGTTAAGATGTCTCTAAATTACCATTTAGACAGAGTCTATTCACTTCAGTTGGCTGCAGTTTGACTGTACTGTACTCTTTGGTCTGTTGCACTCTTTTGAATTGCAGAAACTGTGTTATGTACAAAATAGCCATAAGCCCTGCTGTTCCAGCACAGAGGATATTCCTAACAAATGGTGGAGATGTGTTTTACATAACAGGAGAAAATTACAAACCCAGAAAAATGGGGTTATTCGTTCTTTCTGTTTCCCTGTAAAACTCCAGTTGGAAGTCGCTTCTGACAATGGCATGAAGAATGTAAGGTATTCATTTCTTCTGGTAGAATGATTCCCACCTTTTTTAAATCTTCAAGTATAATGAGATTGTGCTGAATGAGTACATGACTGTAAAACTGGACAAGAAGCCTTTATGTCATTAGATTTCTACTAAATATATAGTTCAGATTCATCAGACTCTATGAATGTCTAATTTTAAGGTATATTGACAGTATGACTGAGGTCCTTTTTTGCCATATCTGATCTTAGGCAGTTCCTCTGTGTTATCAATTCTGACCACTCAAGCTTTCCAAGGGTAACATTTTTGTTCTAGAATCCCATGCATATACTGTGATATTTTCCCCTTTTTCTTCTGTAAATTCCAGAGACATGAGGGAGGATATCTGAGTTTCTCAGCTAATGGGAATCTCAACAGAAAATTTTGTCTTAGGTGTTCATATGTGCACAAGATCATACAAAACACCAGTATAAGTGAGTTATTTATCAAGTTATTACCAAGGGATAGGAGCATACAACTGTAATATATTGGAAAACAGAGGGGAAAAAGGACATTGCAGAAGACCTTTTAAGATTCTGCAGTATGCCTTTTTCCAGTTGCTACACCGTTATCCCTGTGACCTGGGTCAGACATCACATCCTCTCTGAGGGTACCTATGAAGGTATATAAGTCAAAGAGAATGCTGTGGCACTTGCTAAGCCTGGTTATCAACCCTAAGAGACACAGAGAAAACCCATATTTAATCTTAAACACTACTTAATCCTAAAAAGGAGGCTTGAACACATGGGTGTAACTATAGCATGTACATCCTCATCACTCTCTCTCGCAAACCGAATCCCAATCACTCCTCACAAACCAAATCAGAGGGCAGCCAGGGTGTTGGAACTCTCAAAATTTTCTTTGGTCTTAGTGCAGGTAACACTCAGAGAATTTACTGAGGATTATAAAACCCAGGTGGGGATGGGCTACAGTAAACCCCAGGGGAAACTCAGTGCTGGAGGATATGACAGAAAATTTGAGGCTTGATATAAAAGCCTGTGATATGCCATTTTCCCTTTCTTTCTCTTGTACTACACACATTGTGGCCAATCTTTGGATTCTACACCAGTTTGCTAATGATCTGTTATGTTATAAACAATCATATTGTGTTCTGTTGTGGTTTTATTTATTTTTTAATTGATCTATTTCTAATGATTCACAATCAATTATAACAGCTCTAAATTTTCAATTTGAAGTAGTTTAAATTATTGTCCAGGCAAAGGCATGCTAGTAGTGTACTAGTGAATCAGATTTAATAGGCATTTTGAAACAAGCACAGCTGCAATTATGCCCAGAAAATCCCTGTCAACTTTTTAATGGTTTATTTTTATTGTAAAAGCATCTTGTAAATACCTTTGTTTCTCCTGGGATTGAAATTATTGTTTTAGAGTGTTCCATGCCAAATTTTCACTTAGTATGCTACCTAGTAATCTGTTTCTTGTTACATAAAAATCACAAGTTATGTTTCAATAAAATATTGAACTAATACTAGGTAAAATGCTGGGAAATAGAAGTATTTATGTTTGCTATAATACATCCAGTAGTAATTATTTTTATGTTACTCCTGATACTTTAAAGTGCTATGCAAACACTAAGTGAATCATAAAGCCTAAGAACTCATTATTGCTTTATCCTTATTTTATAAACAGGGAAAAGAAAGCACAGAAGTGCCCTGCCCTTTGCAACAGGGAAGCAAAATTACAACTTCTGTTCCCACCTCTCAGCTGACTCCTGAAAATGTTTTGTGAATAACAACCCATATTTTGGGAAAAATTGCCTTTGATTTTACATCTGTAATAAGATTTGGACTTTTTCTTAATTCATGATGCACAGGAAAAAAAAAAAAAAAAGAAAAGGTGCTTGCATTTTATTCATTGTGTTGATAAATGTAAGGTATTCAAATTTGGCACCATTCCTCCATTGAAGCTTGAAATCCAAATGAATGCTAAGCAGTACCGGTCACCCCATGATAGATATTCCTGCATTTTTCATCAGAACACATTGTGCATTTAAACTGGCTCTGAAGGCTTCAATTTGTCCATTCAAAGTCCAACCTCCAACACTGGCAACTGACTGGAGTATTTATTTGCTTATAGAGAGGCCACTAAAAACAAAGCAATAGACATTAGATAGGTAAATTTTTTTGTACTCTATTAGCAAGGTACAAGAATTGAACACAATAAAATGCCATTAAAACCAGTGACGAATAAATGTGAACATATTCATGACCTCATCTGGATCACAGAGTATGATTTTGTAGTAAAAATGCTAGATGTTCTGAATGAGGCACAAAATAAATACCTTTGAATTTCATTGAATTTAATTTCATTTGATTACCTTTGTCATAGATGAACTATGATCCACTGACACTTGATTCTGAAATTCATTCATTTTGTTAAATTTAGCTTTAGCAGTATACTGGGCTGAGACTCCAGTCACACCTTTGGTGGTGGTACCTCTCTCATTTGACGTGAGTCAAGCGTGATGTGATTGATTATTAGTATCATTATTTGCATTTTAGTTATTTCTGTATTTACCTACATCTCAGTTTTGCAGACTGCACCAGCTGTGGTTCCCCCAGTCTCAGAAAGGGTATCAGAAGAATATGAAGGTATAAAGAAGGGAAAAAAATGTTCCCCCAAGAAACTGGTTCTGTAACTCAGTATGTGGCACCAGTGATTATGACTGCCACTATTCACTTCTTAAATTCTCACATACTCACTTATATTGCACTTAAATAAGTGTGAAATCAGGTTAGGTTTTATTATCTCATTATCTTTGTATTAAATTTGACCTAGCTAATGTTTCCAGACCCTACATTAAGCAAGCAGCAACCTGGAGCATGACAGAGCACACCAAAGCAACAAAGATGGTAAATGTCAAGTAAAGAAACGAAAGAAGGTATGAATGATTTTCCATGCAGGGAAAGCAGAATGACATTGGAAGTCCTGAATTTTAGAAACACACATGTCTTCTGTGAAATAACTATGGAAGTAATTACAGGATAATGTCTACTATATGACTTGTTAATAGTGTTAAAGATTAGTATTTTTTTTCTTTTAGTGGTGTGCATGCCTATTGGATTGCTCCAGAAGTGCAAAACATATTTGTTTAGTCAGAAGGACTCCTGCTAATTGTTCGATGGCTCTTGCTGTGCTGGAGAGATTTTATATTTATGTTGTTGCTCTGAATGCAAGGCACTTCTGATTTATTTTAATGGTGTTTGTACAGCTGTGAAGAGAAATAAAATGGCACAATATTGTTTTCCTATGCTGCTTTTGAAGTAATTTAATTACTTCAAATATTGCCTAAGTTACCCACTGAGACAATCAGGAGACTTAATTTTAGATGAAGCAATGTGTATCTGAGGACTGAAAGAAAAATGGTGCACTGAAAAGTGATGGAGGAAGTACCGGAATAGCGATCCCTGCTAAACACTTGGTTATCGACCTACTCACCTCCAGCCAGAGGTTACATCTTTTGGGACAGCTGCCAATTTTTATGTCAGATATACTGTAAATTGCCTTAATTCTGTAACTCCCCTTTAAAAACAACTGCAGAGATGTTGGTGTGCCAATTGATTACCGTTTCAATCTTTCACAGAAGATGCACTTGTTATTGTGAACAACATTCAGTTATTCCTTCAAAGACATCATTTGTAGGTTGATTGCCTTCTTAATGTTATGAAACAGTCTTTTGATTAAAGAGAGAAATGACAAATTTTATGCTTCTTCTTAACTTCACACCTCTCAGCCTGAACGCCTGTCTAAGCATCACTCTTCATTCAGAATAACTGATAATTTCTTCAAAAACATGCTTCATCTCTGAGATTGACTCCACAGCCCACTTCTCCAGAGGCAGACCTTGTTCTTCCCTTTTTCCATGCTGCCCCACGTAACATCAGGTCCATCCTTCACAGCCTTCCTTCTCTCTCATGCAAATGCTCTGGTCTCATTTGCCTTACAAAACCAAAAGCAAAAGCTCCATGCCTGGACTGGACTGTAAAAGGGTGGCTTGCTTCCTAGCATCGTGGGACGAACTGCTCAGTTCCCAAAATCATTTGGTCCAAGGCAGAGGGGGGATTCCCAGCCAGAGGCAGAAGATGCTTGGCTATGCTCGTGCTCTGTAGGTTAGTTTGGGACCCTTGCAGGACCCATAGCATGGCTTAAAGTGAGCTCACATGAGGTTTGTGCTGGAATTAACAGTGCCCTTATAAACAACATTGTGTGCAACACTCTCAGAAGAAATGCAATAGCATAGGTGCAAAGGCTTGGTGATGAAGTGCTGTAAAGCAGCTTTACATCTCACATGTCCTTTACACTTGAGCATGCCCTGTCACTTAAAGGTCCTCTGGCAATTCTCAGAGCTTCCTGAGGGTAAAAAACTCAGAGTCCAGGAGGTAATTTTAGGATTTTCAAAGAAATAATGGGGAGAAACTAAATCGGAATCCACATCATACCTTCTGGAGTTGTTATGCAGAGGATAAAATCTTGAGGAGCATTTTGATTACTTCCAATTTTCATGATCCTTGGCAGTTCTGAAACACAAACTAAACATTTTGGATTCAGAGCATGGGATGGATGTATCCATTTTTCCTAGTATCCTGTCGCCAAGCAAACCAAAGCAGATGCTTAGAGAAGAGAAAAAGAAAAGGTCAAAAATGTAATGATGTTTTCTTAGGATATTTTTCCAGCTCTGGGAACAACTTGAGTGTAAGACAGTGTCATTGTAATTAATGGCCCTGATGTGTTTTTTCTTTTGATATTTTTTTTCAGTCATCTTTTGAACTCACATAAATGCTTTGCATCTGAAAAAAACCTGTAGTTTACCTGCACAATGTGAAAAATCAATTCCTTTCATTTGCTCTGAGTCTGCCACCTGTTTACTTCTGTTATCCTGTAGTTCTTGCTTTGGCAGAGACTGTAAGCAGCCATTCCCAATGTAACTCTCTGCATCTTTTTTTAATGTGACATTTCTCCCTACACCTCAGTCCCATTTTTCTCTTTGTTAAGCTAATGTTTACTTAGTAACTGTCACATCTTTCCAAAAAAAATAGTTCCATTTTCTTAATATTTTGAATATACTATTTGGAATAGGATAGTTTAGAATATGCCTGTTACTACTCTCAATCTTTCCCAGTTATACTTCACATTTTCTGCAAGTGGAAGATGAGACCTACACACAATAGTTCAAGATGTGACTGAGCCCTGGATTTATGCATTTGGGTAATGAGATTCTCTGCTTGTTTCAAAGGCTGCTCTATCTTAAAACTGATTATCCAGCGTGGCCTTGCCAGCTCCTGTGTGCATATTGTTTTGAGCCTTGTAATTATGTAAGAGTCTCAGCTTGCATTTATGAATTGCATAAACAAGTTTCTCTCTTCTGTGACTAGAGAAAAATTCTGCAGGAAGTAAAACCTATCACTTTGAAATCAGAAGCTTAGAGAAAAACAAAGGTGGATTATTTGGGGGTAGGGGTTATCTTAACACATGATTTCATAATTTGAGCCTATATGTAATATTTGGGTGCATTAGTATTGCAAAATTTTGTGCCACTCGGCATATAGATTGAATGAGCTATGTCTCCTCACCCTAGCTCCATAACTGGCATGTCCTTACATTTTGATCTCTGTTCTCCTCACAGTCCATCTTGAACACAACCAACCTGCTGTTAAGAGATGTTTCTACACACGTGAGCTCCAAACCTGCAGAAAGAGTTTGGGAGAGGAATGGTTGAACTGGGATGGTTTAAACAGGTTCTAGGGCCTGTGGTCCTTAGGTTTCAGTATCACATCAGTACTCAGAAAAAAGAGCAGGGATGTTAATCTTTTCATGTGACTCATTTTACTTCTGACAGTGCCATGTGAGCTGCCAGAGTCCTTCCTGAGAGAAAAAACCTAGTCCTGCTGGTTTTTTTAAATAAATGTCTGCCTCCTACCTGTATTCTGAGGATCATGTCTGTTTGTTCTAGCTCATCAAAGTTAAGGTCCGATAGCAATGCTAAACAGTGCTAGACTAAAGACTTTTTATCACATGTTGTAACTCTATAGGAGGAAACAGAATAAAGGTAGAGAAACTAGATAAGAAAAGGTTAGAAGTAGTTCTAGGGAGGGAGTTGGCATAGAAGCAGGGTCCTTGCCAAAATAAATGCCAACCAACTGAGTCTGAAGTACTCTTGTTCTGCTGCATGACAGATGTGAAATGAGAGTGCCAATGTAGCAGGTATTTACTCTACAGTCTTGTTCTTCCTCACAGAACTGTAATAAACTCTCTATTTCAAGGAGTGCTATTACTATTATTATTGACCCTTGAATCCTATTCAAACAGACATAATGCTTTTTTGGGCTGCTGGTGTTACTAGATGTTTAGAAAAAGATAAATTAAAGGTAGATGTGCTGTTCTATAACTAACAGAACAAACAAAGCAGCATGTGCAAATAAAGTTTTGATTAGCCTTATCCAACTGCAGTTTCCATTAGGTATTCTTGGAAACAAAGTAGAAGGAACTATATGGAGAAACATGCAGGTCTATGTGCACATGTGTACCTTCCTGTTAACATCTAGGTGGTTGAAAACTGTGAAAACAAACTTAAATTCAGTCCTATCATTCCCACTGGATTAAACCTGAAATGTTTCTGGGAAGTTATTGACCTGTGTTTCATACAATTTTATATTTTCTCCTGATGTTGCATTTTGAAAATAATCACCTTGAAAGGTGATGTCCATCTTGTAAAAAGATTAGATCGTTGTAGACTGTAAGGGCAGAGATTCTGGATTTTCAAAGGAGTAATTGTATTTATTTAAGCTGATGCTAAATTAAGGAAGCTGAACTCCTGAAAATTACAAGTCCCATTTCCACTGGCTTAGTTAGGAAAGTTGCCCCAAAGCCCAATGGCTATTTTCCGTGCAAAATTTTTTTAAGCTCAGCTTTGCACTTCAAATCTTCTACTGGCCTCACTGACACCAGGAGACTTTCTTCTTTAGATGTTTTAAAAGCTTTGGGTTTTTTTTATAGTCATTTAGCAGATGGTTTCTGGAAATCTTTTCTGTCTTGTAACATTGCAATTCTATACATCAATTGTATGCAGAATTCATTACATTTTATAATTGTGTTTTTTGAAGTTTGCTTTTTAGCACCTAGATTTTGTCATTTGAGTTGGTTTTCTTTATGTGTTTTGTCTCTATGAAATACTAATTTTAATAATGTATGTAAGTTTTGAGTCACTGTTTGGGTCTCATAAAACATTCTTAATGATTCCTTGAACTTTTTTCTGCCCTTCATTATTATTGGTAATCTTTCAAGATGTCCTCTTGTTTTTATTCAGATCTTATTTTTTTAAATATGCCCATATCAAACTGCTTTGCTTCTGTGTTTCCTGCAGAGATGGTTGCTATGATAAAGTGGGTCAAGCCTTCAGCTGCTGCATCATGAACCAGATCCTGTGCAATGCTTGGAAGTATACCAAATAAGTGCTTCTGCTCTTGCAGACTTTCAGATTATCTTCTTCGTGGCTCCAGCATTGATAATGTCTTTTAAAAATTGTGTGGGTTGTTTCTAGTTTGTTGGTTTGGCTTTGTGGTTTGATTTCTCTTTTCTTGCTCATCTTAGTATTTGTCTTCTGCTCCCAGAATATCCCTTATTTCCATTACTATTCTGTGCCATGCTTGCTGTCCCCATTTTGGTTGTGTCATCAGTAGTGTCATCCTACTTAGACAAAACACTTTTCAGTAAATATTCAGATTTCCACAGAATTCATCTTGCTTCACTTGAAATTTTTTTTTTTCATTAGCACAGCCTGTCTTGGCAACCTTATATAGTTTGCATCATAGAATAATACTGCTAAGTATTCCCTTGATTACCTTCCCTCCAATTAGCTTTTGAGGAGCCCATTCTAGTAAGACCATTGTTTAAAGCCAAATATTCCACTGCAACTCATTCTTTGAAACAACACTTATGAAGTTTCTTTTTAAGAGCAAAAAACAAAACAGCACACACTGGGAAAAACAATAGAATTTATAATTAGTTTCAGTCAGGTTTCTTCTTATGATCTCTCTTCAGTGACCAATAAAAAATTCTGTTGATGCTATTAAAGTAGAGTTTAATTACAAGCAGGTTTGCTGCCTGGAAGTTCAACAGCATACAGATAACCTCTAATGATAAGGGGGCTTACAAGAAGGCTGGAGAGGGACTTTTCATTAGGCAGGTAGTGACATGACAAAGGAGAATGGCCTTGAGCTGAAGGAGGGCAAGTTTAGCTTCCAATTAAGAAGAAATTCTTTATTGTGAGGGTGGTGAGATACTGGAACAGGCTGCCTATGGAGGTTGTGGATTCCCCAACCCTGGAGGTGTTTTAGACCAGGCTCAATGAGTCTATGATCTACCTGGTCTACTGGAAGGTTCCCTGCCCAGGGCAAGGAGGTTGGAACCAGGTGATCTTAAAGGTGTCCAACCCAAGGCATTCTATGAGTCTATGATTCTTTAGGTACATTGAAATTCTGGTATTCTCTAGCTACTCAGGGTGCAGAATCTCCTCCACTGTGGACCTTTCAGACAGATAATGCCTTGCACAAAGAATCTGGTTCTTCCTCAGTCCAGTAACCTAAACCACATTATCTCTTCCAGTTTAACTTTCCTAACTAAACATGACTTATTTAAGCTTCCTGACTGGGATTTAAACTTGCATAGTCCTGGTAACTTTTCCATTTGCCACTAACACAGCCTGACACTGAGAATGTTTTGATTTCCTCTACTGTAAAATGAAGTCCTCAGGTCACAGTGAGTCAACTGACTAACCATTAAAAATAAAAACATTTAAAATAAACACTGTCTGTAGTAGAATTTTAAACTACCACATTTCCAATATGGAAAAGTTACTTTCAAAATACTTAATGTAAATATTGTTTCAAATGTTACAATGTTATATCCTGCAATCTGTTGTATACTAATTAAACTGAAGAGAGGAAATGTAAGAGATGGATAAAATACTGCATTTAGAACATTAATTCAAGAAATTCATTAATTTAAGTAGTTTGGGAATTAAAGATGGCTAATTAAAACAAAATAAATGGGCAATCTTAAATAGTCTTTTATTTGTGTTTAAGTGCAGTTTCTTAATTACACCTGGAACTAACCTAGAGAATCACAGAATATTCTGAGTTGGAAGGGACCCACAAGGATCCCCAAGTCCAATTCATAAGCAAATGGTCCCTATGGGGTTCAAGCCCACAACCTTGGTGTTATTAGCACTGTGCTCTAACCACCTGAGCTAATCTCAGGGTCTTCAATTGTTCTGAAACATATTCCCAGATTTAGGATGCAAATGTGAGTAGTTTTTGATGAGACTCATACTAACTAGTTAAAGCAAGAATGAGCATCAACAACTCCAAGTGACCACACCTTCAGGGAACATGCACTGAAGTAAGTCCAGCACAACTGTGGGGAGCAACAGACTGACATCTTGCTTTGCTCTGCCTGAGAGATGACATTCTCAAAGTCAAAGACAAAAGACTGATAGAGTCCACAAAGAGGACATGACCACACAGCAGCAGGTGACAAAGTGTGCAGAGTGTTCAACTTTTCACAGTGCCTCTGTCTTCATCCCTCCTGCTTCCCCTCATCTTGTGCTGAGATGCAGTCTCCATGGAAACTGGCATCTTCCCCACTGCCAGCACCCTGAGAGCCAAGATCACTGGCTCTGCTGCTGCATGGGTACCACCACAAGGAACGGGAATAAGAAGTCCAATAGTCACTGAGTTGGTCTTTCTGGCATTTTGTTTGTTTGTTTGTTGTGGGTTTTTTTCTAGCCTAATAGTTGGGTAAAGCAAATTCTTAAATTGGAAATACTGGAAATACTGGCAGTTGTTACTTTTTCAGTTTGCATAAGAGTAGCCAGGTACCTCACCTAGCTTTAAGAAGTGGAGGTCAGTGCTTGATTTAGCAATGGCCTTCCTTCTCCACTTCAATCTAGTGTGAAAGATTGCATGGCTGGACACACATATATTTCCTTCTAAGCAAACCGCTTTCACGTGTCATCCAGTTGAGCGATCCAGAAGATGATAACCACAGAAACTAAAGTTCTTGCCCAGAAAATGCTGACATAATTACAGTGCAGGGAGGAAAATGGCCTGGGGCTCTTCCCATTGATTCCAAGTGACAAGAAAACATTTAGTGTGATAGTATCAATCAAAAGAAGACAGATGGAGAAAGTTGTTCTTCACAGTCTGCTTCCTTGAGTTGAATTTATTTTTTTTGCATACAGCTACTGTTCACCCCATATCACTTCTTCACAGATCTACCTGTGAAAGTGTATCCCTTTATGGCAGGCATCCAGTGCTCCTGGAGGGTGGCCTCCAGGCAGATTATATAACCCTGGAGTATGGTTTACATTGCTGGATGGCTCCCCTGTGGAAGGCCTTCAACAGCAGAGTGTTGGTGCACTGATTTACAATCACAGGACTTGGGGCAACATAAAGGTACAATCTGCCAGTAAAAAGCATTGTTTTTATAGCATAATGATCCTGAGATCACACCACAAAAAGCTTCATTATCAACAAATAAATTCCTCATAGAAAACATAACTGTGTATTCATCCTCTTTCCAATGACACTGGCACACTGACCCTCAATAGCTCTAAAGATTATAAGCAACCTTTTTTTTTTTTTTTATTTTTTTATGAATTCACCTGATGCCAAATTTAAAAAAAAAAATACCCCTTTTTTCTGTTCAGGTTGGGATCCTCTTTTGACTTGCCATGACAGCTATTTACTTAATTAATCTAAGCTTACTGTCAAGCTATATTTAATTAAAACCATAACTGACATTCCTGACTTTACCTATCTCACATTAAAGCACTAAAGGTCACAGAATTCAAGATCTCTGTTTTACCCCTATGTTTTTGCTTCATAATAGCCTTTATGATATAAAAGGTAGGAGATTTTTTTCCTCCAGTGTCTGTAAGCAAAAATTGCAATAACATCTATACTGTGCTGAAGTACTTGTGTTGATGAAAATCCTACATGGAGAGAAAGAAAACAAGAAATGGCAATGGAAACAGAAATGAAAACAATAACTAACTAATATTTCCATCTCTGGCATAAAACATTCAGTTTACTAGCAAAATTAACATGCATTTCACATAGACAGAAAATCTGGACAATATAATTCCGTCAATTTCTACATTCTCTCTTGAAAATACATTCCTACCAATGTGATTCTTCATTAGGAACATTCAATCAGTTACTCCTTACAATGTCTTAAATATTGAAATACTATGGTGACAACAAATTATTTCTGTAGAGGTATATTCATTTACTGATAACATTTTCCCTAAACTTAAAATTAGAACAGTGCAATGTTACAAACATGGTTCAGTCCTGAGAGATGTTCAATAGACAGAGCAGCATGTGACTATCTAAAATAGTCTATTTTTTTACCTGGACCATCCTGTTAAGTATTCAGCCCTAGTTCCAGACTGGTCCTTGGCAGGAGTGATCCTGTCATTGACTGGCCCTAGGCGTGTGAGGATGTGCTCATAAAACTTGTATCCCTCCTCCTCAAGTGATGAGCTCTGCAGCCTGTCAGACAATCCTGAACGTACCCAAAGCTCAGTATCAGTGAATTCAGGTAATTCCGAGGCAAATGAACAAAGAGCAGGAGCACAGGCTGCAGATGATCGAGTTTAGAAAAGGAAATGTCAATAGTGCATGACCAAATGCCAGCTGATACTGCATCTCCATTTCAAGTTTGACAGTAAAGGCACTAATCCCTTTAATTGCCAACCATACTGCTCATGAAGCACACTTTACAAGATAACTATATCCTAGTAACTGAGTTGCATGTACAGTAAAAATTAACAGTTCTCTCTTGGATAAAATTTCTGTGTAATATTAAAGAAGATCCTAGAACTTACTAAGGCTTTTTCCTGAAAGCACTGGTGTTTCTCAGGGGACTGAAACCTTGACCCTGTAGAGAGCAAAATAAAACCTCCTGAAGGCTGATGGTTCTTCTGGGCAGTCCTTTGAAGGATGGCAACACCAGCTTGTTTTTCTCTATCAAGGTAACCTGCTGTGACCTAAATTCAGTGCACATCTCATAGGACCACCCCAGATGCACCATTTCCTCCACTAAGAGTTACTCCCTCTGACTCAGTCCGTGGCACAGAAATCTTCATCCCCTTGCAAGCAAATTACTTTAATTACTTTCTGCTGCTAACAGTGGCAGCATGAGGTACCTGAGAGCAGATTTATCTGAGCCATGCCTAGTCAGACTATGTCTCCCAGTGCAGTACGAGCTCCAGTGGGGTAAAGCAAATGCCAGGACTGCAAGCTCAAAAGCATTAGCTTCACTTTGCAAGGGCTCACTTTCCCTGTTCCTTTCATCTTCAGATAACTTAGCAGAGATAATTACTATTTGCAGATGCTCTCCCTTGTAAACTCATTTTTCTACAATCTGTAGCATCCTGGTGTTTTAAAGTGTTTGCAAAGATATTTTTCAGCGAAAAAAGAAAACCAACCTTGGTATGTTACTTGCCTCAGACCCAAATGACATGGAAGAAATATACACTGTCAAAAAATAGCCATGCCAGTGAATGGTTCCAAATCAATCAAAAACAAGCTTTGGCTGGCAGTGCTGACTACATGTATTTGCTCTCATTAGTCCCTGCTATTTTGCTGTTGTTTTCCCACCGTGAGAATTGCTGTATGAATCCGCTGTGGCTCTTCCAGCTGGAAATAATATATATTGCTATGAGTTTCTTGGGAGGAGAAATCATTTGCAATTTAGTCACACTGTGTCATTCCAGGGCAAGCAATATGATCTGACACATTGTTTACAGTATAATGATGTAATAGAAATAAACCCAGCATGGTATGGTTTTATCCCAATCTTGAAAAAAATGATGCCCAACAGTACATGATAGCCATCAACTATGAAGTAAGGGGTGAGAAAATGGGTGAAAGACAGATATTTGTTCAGAACTTACATTTGAAAACATTTTCCGTATTTACAATTGACTTTACAGTCCCTTACTGTCACAAACAGAGATTCTTTTTCACTGCAGGTGATTTTGTTGAAGATTTTTAAAGCTACTATCAGCTCCAGCTAAGCTGTGTTTTCTCTAGCTGGCCTCTCATCTGAACCCATCAAATAAGATATAGGAAGCCACAGCAAGAATGAGAAAGAATGAATGTAGGCAAAACTGATTTGGCAGAATACGGCACTGATGTTTTTGAAAATACATTTGTTTTCTAGAACTGCAGTAGAAATTATCCTATAGACTGAACCGATGCCAGGGAAAGGGCAGTGTGACCCTTTTTTTGGTTGATTCCATTTTCTGGATGAGACATTATCACGCAGCAGCACTAAAACCTGATTCCCTGGCAGTTTTTCCCTGAATACACTAATACTATTTTTTTAGCAAAGTTCAAGGTTAGGTAAGAAGCATGATATCTAATTAAAGGACTCTTTGGCTTAGGTTCAGTTTCATATCTGATCCTATTTTATTTCCTATTCCTTTGTAGTGCTATGACATGTGTGGGGAAGACTGAACTATTAAATTTCAGTGTCCGTTTTATGCACTGTATTTCTGAACTCTTACTAGAACAAGTGAAACTTTTGTCACTAGCTGACGGGAGGCCAGCAAATGGTGCAGATGGTATCTGTGGAAGGATTTGCTGCATCACTTCCTGGGCTCCACTCCCTAGATCTCTATGGACTACAGTGAGCAATAAAGCATTGAGCATGCAGGCAAACACCAACCATTCGATACCATGTTTTAGTATCACAATGTGGTCAGTCATTGTCATGTCTGTGTGCTCAATAGTGAATGAAGGAGCCAGACATTTCCAGAGATACTGTTTTCTGTCTACTTCTGACCTTGCTTTAGTCAAATGAATAACTGTGCATTCAACTAACTGTGTGGACTCTTCCACAGCCATGGGGAGTGAGTTAATGCAGGCAGGAAAGCAGTTTGGCATTATGACACTTCTGCTCTAGTGCAGTGAATCGCATCTTGGTGGAGCTCATCTCTGTCCATCAAGTCTAAAAGGATTTCCAGACAAGCAGCTTTCACTGTATACTGAAATGGCAAGCTACTGTGATGAAACTCACGCTGTGCCAGTCTCTCTGAAGCAATATACTGAGAACAGCCTCAAAAACCTCTGTAGATGGTGGCAGAAGCAGTATTTCAGTGCGACAAGATCTTTCAAGTCTTCAAATCTTCTGATGTGTTAGGAATATATCACTGTACTCATTTCTTGCTGGTGGCTATGTCAGCCCCAGTGGATAAGGTCATCACTGCAGGGAACCAGCCTCACGCAGAGTGGCTGAGACTGCGAGCAGCACCAAGGGCTGTGTCATTCCCCATCTTTGATTTTGACTGTTAAAACTTCAGGCTGCAGAGGGCAACCTATGCATGGTGGACATGGCTGCATCTGATTGAGAGATACTACACACATATGAAAGAAATTCACATTTTAAAAGTGTGATGGGGATTATGATTAATATCTAATTAGTTGCTGACCCCAGTGCACACTGAAGTCAGATCAGTGACCATGCTTATATCAAAAGCATGATTTGAATCTGGTCTCTGCTCCTCTCTGACCCAAGTGGTGCCCAGGTGCCACAGCCAGTACACAGCAAATGACAACTTTTGTTCTCCACAAGATGCATCTACTTGCAACTCAAAAGATCCATTTTGCTATATTCACAAAATTAGAGACGTATACAAGGGTTACTGAGACAAAGGAAATGTGGAAGGTTTCTTCTGTAAGTTCTCCCTATACAGATGTTTATACAATGTAAATTGATAATAGTCCTTTGTACAGAATACATTGATCAGTACATGAAACATAACTTGATGCTTCTCAAATGCTGCAAGCACACACACACACACATATATATGTATATATAAAAGAAAAATTGTACAGCCAGATATACTAGTTAGATATATAATATTTCAGCTCTGAGACCTGTGGTTGTGTTAGCTGTATCTACTGCCTGTAAGCAGTCTTTACCAGTAAGTATATTCATTGCATCTTACTTGAGCCAACATTGCTCAATATTCATTAGCTGAAAAATTAAATGGTAAGAATTAAAATTGGATAATCTCACTATCCTGCCATCTGTTCCTCAACTTGAAAGTGGCAGAGTATCATGTTGGTTTTGTTTTGGTTTTTTGTTTTGCCTTTTTTTTTTTCTCTCAAATATTCATTACAGACAACAAACCACAATAGAACCTCAGGCAAACAAGTTTCAGGACAGTGCCCAAAATCAGATTGGTTTATTGCAAAAGCTTTGGAAGCATTGTAAATTCAGCAAGAGAATAGGAAATTTTATTTTTTTTTCTCTGAATGCAATTGAAGCTGTGGCAGAAAGCATCTGCATGGTACTGCCAAAACTGACCACCAGAGACTGGAAGCTTTGCTCCTGCCCAAAACCTGGGGCGTTGTGGGGTGAGTAGAGGCAGCAGGATCTGGATTTTTTTTTCATGTTTTTTTTTTTTCCTAGACACAGTGAGCACTAGCAAAGCTGAAAAGGTTGTAATATAACATTAATGTTCTTCTTCAGGCTGCATGGAAAAAAATCTAGAGCCTAGTTGGAGTTCTCATGTAGTTGCTTTGTTGAGACAGTGAAGCCAGAGTGATTCCTTTCAAACATTTTGTTAGATGAAAGTTTTCATGAAGTTTCTTGTAAGAATTCAGTTTAAAATTGAAGATACTCAAATGTAATCTTGGTTATCTCAGTAAAGAAACATTGATATTATGCATTAATAACTTCTAGAACTATCGTCAAACTTTTGAACTTCAGTACAAGTAACTGATGCTAATATTTAGTGTCACCTCATATTCCCAGAGGTTGAAGAAATGGCTAAGGAAAAGGCATATTGCTTTTCTATAGCAATAATCCAAAGGGATAATTAAAATGCAGATATAGTTAAAATACAGATAAAAATTTTCCTATTTAGAAAAGGTAAACCAGGTCATCAGTGTCATATGGTATGATCGCTATAGATCTATTGCCTGATGGGAAATCCAGCTCTGAACAGAGGGCCAATAAAAGTCTAATTTTAGTGCAGAAGTATTTTTTTCCAGACAAGAATGAATCAAGGCTAAAGAGGCATAAGGGTCATCTCTGTATTCTCGTTTTTGAGCTGTCATAGCTGCAGATCTGATTACTGTTCTAGAGGATCACCTCTGATGAAGGATCACCTTTGGTAATTGTAGCAAAGGATCAGCTTTGCTGAGGGGTAAATTTCATCTTATGTGGCATCTTGAGTCTTCTTTCCAGTGATACGGAAAGGTACAAGATGGCTGTCGGGAAAGATTACTGACCCCTATTAAAACAAATACCCTGTGCTGGGTCCTTGAAATTCTCAGTAACTTTTGTTACCTTTTTTGTGGTTTCTGTTACAGCAGGATTCACTTTTTAATCTGGCAAAATCCTCTTCAGAGTTCTGTAAATCCTCAGTATCACAATGACCACATAAGATTAACTGCAGTGAAACCATGATGGAGCAATCTCAATTACTGGAAAGCACCTGGGTAACAAAGGTTAATAGGAACAGCCAAGGGAAAGAATATGTGACACTGAGCAGTTATAAAATATTGTTTCAGTGGTATGTGCCACAGAAAATCTCTGCCTGGGTTCACTGTTGCTATCTGCCTTTGCCTACCCATCCCTACAAAGGCACTATATTATTATGCGGCTAGTAATCACTGATTACATTTCATGTACAGATTCATCACCTCCCCTCCTCCAAAGAAATCTATCAATAATGTATTCTTATATTATTTTCTGATGGTTACAAGAGATTTTGGGTCATACTGCAGATTTCCTTTAGAACCCTGTAGTAATTTTAAATGATGTCTGATTGATACTGAAATGATAGTGCAAAGATTTAGAACAGACGTTGGTGTCTTAAAGAAGTTCAATATAAGTATGTTCCATTAAATGATTTACAAGGAGAATAAAAGGTCAAGAAACTTGTTCTTATTGCATCCCTATAGTCTGACAGTCTTTTACACTCTGAAGTCTCAGGCAACTTAGAACAAAACCAAACCAAACTGCTCAGCAGTTAATTGCACCTCAAGGCAGTTTTTTAAAGGTTACAGCTGGAGCTGGACAGGAACTGGAGGATCTGATGACTTTCCCACCCCTCCCCATGCACCATGGGGATTGCAGGTGCTGGAGCTGAACTTTGCGAAGTGGAACTTCAAACTACTGCTCTTTTTACTCATTACAGAACTATAACAGAAGGAAGAAATCTCCGGGGTAGGAAAGAGGTCCAAATAAACTTTTTCACTGGTACATTTCAAATTTTGGGCTAAGGCACATCAGTACATCACTGTAGTCTGTGGTGTGCAGGGTCCTGTTTATATGCATGCATGTCTGAGTGTCCATGTCTGCCCTCCACAGGGAATTTTGATTCCTTGGGAGTCTTACTCCAAGCAAGAGTGGCAGCAGATGCCAGAAGTGGTTATCCCAGCTATCAACTACTCTGCTCACCCACTCCTAGACGTTGCCACCTTCACAGCAGGAATGTTCGAGGGGATTTTGAGCCCACCTTGAGTCACCACATTTTTATCTCCCTTCTTTAGCATAGCTGAGATGTCACAGTATGCGCTGCTGTAAATACAGTTGCACAGGTGCAGCCATGTGGTTTGCGCAGATGTTCCTTCAAGGGAAACTGAAATATGCAGAGGAGAAAACAGCAGAAATCCAACAGAGGAAAGTACATGTGAGCTGCATTGCTGGCCTGACAAAGATTTGCTCACTCGATGCCCTGAAACGTTTGCTGTGTGAGGGTTTGATGACACCATCAGAAACATGAGGTATTTGGCCCACTTATTTTTGCCACATCACCCTAAATGGAGTATTATACAGCCACCCCAGGGTTCTATGTCCAAGGAATATCTGAGCTCTTGACTGGAAAGGAGCAAGAAATAGTTACAGAATCGCACAAACTACAGTTTCTCCCACACCACTTGATATTTAAGATCAATAAACGAAAATGTCCAAATCTACATTTCTTACTGGTACCTTTCAACTGTGTTCAGGTTTGATATTGCCAGGCTGGCCCCAAAAGTTCCTGCTATAGCCTTCTCAAATTACTTGCCTAACAAGATGAAGAACTGTGTGGAGAACCTGCTGAGCTGTGGAAAGCTAATCAATGTCTGCCTCATTTTCCAAATGCTTTATGTGCTTTCACAGGTAGTGTAAAAGTCAATATCTAAACAGGACACCATTGAAACACATTGTCATGCCCTTCTGAGTAGTTGTTTTGGTTTGCAGATGGCTTTTCCTTTTCCTCCTCTTTATGGCAAAAAAGCCATGTACTGCCAGTTTCTGCCAAGATGACATGATGCATCACATTTCTTGTAGGGCCCCGTCGCTGAATCTAGAAAAAGCAGGCATTAAAAAAAATAACCAAATCCAGGAGAGTATGTGATAAATGAAGAGACACCAGCTTTGGTAGTTTAGGCAAGATCTCTGGATTTTAGCAGTGGGTAATTAGAAGAAAATTACTGACAATTACATACTTCTTACTTAAATTTAGTCCTCCCAAAAGCATTTGGTCTAAACTAGATCTTTGGGATGCAGCCTCAGTTAACGGACAGACACATCTTCTCAAAATGTGATCTGTGCCTTTACCAGGACATGTCTCAACCAGGAGAGATGAATTACCTGTTGAACACACCCATTCTTCCATATGGACTCGAGTGTCTCTGACAGGCTGCCAAACTTCTACCAGGACCCCCAGCTAAGGGAGGAGCATGTACAGATGGATTTAGTGCAATAGACTCTATAAATGTCGGAGGTTAAGATTAATTTCCAAGGATGGTTTAGGTAGCAAACATCATCATAGCATTGCAAATCAAAGAACTAAAGTTCCAATGTGACTGCTGCCTCCGAAAGGGGGATCCAAGGTCCTAAACTGCTTGCTCTTTTTGGAAATCACAGCTACTTCTGAAAGACTTTGAAATAATTGACTCTTGCACTATGCTGCAGCAGCTTCAAATAATATGTTAAATAATCTGATAATCCGAGAAGTTAACTGAAGGACTAAGGTTTCGTTTTAACTTGAACTCCAACAAGGAATATACATCCTCATCAAAACAGTTTCATAATTTTCAGGTAAAGTTCTCAATAGGGAATCGAGTTATTCTTAATAATTTAATTTTTGATTGAGCAAAATGTCTTTTAAAAAGTTAATTTTGTATGTCATGAGGCACTTTTTCCCCCTGGCAAGCTGTGCAATAGGATGGTATTCTTAGCTCCTCCACTCCTCCACAATAGGAACCCTGTTCTCTAAAGCACTCGTTTTTGAACTGTGCAAATCTGTGTGTAGGTCTGTGAAGTGAGACCCAGACTGAGGTTTGTGCAGCCCATTTCAGAAGTTTTCTGCCTCTAAAGGCACAGCAGAAATGTTTTATACAGAGGCTGTACCTAAGCTTACATCCTGTATGGACAAGGCTAATGTATACTATAGTTACATAAACCCTGGAAGGAAAGGTTAGAGAGCACTTGATTGCTACGAGTTGTTGTCAGGTTCACGGATCTCAAGGTTTGCAAAGGTGTTTGTGTTTTAATTTAGCAGCACTGAACAATAAGTGCTTTCAGCAGCTGCTTACTGTGAAAACACATCTAGAGATGTACCCAAAGACTCAAGAAGAAGTCTTAAAAAAGAAAACGTTTGCTATTGCCTACACACGCAAGTAGTAAGTTTTCTGGAGGAAGCTTATTAAGACACTTTGCATTTGCTATATTTTTGTCTTCTCTTGCTTAAAATGTTGTTGGTTTTGTTTGGCTTTTTTTGTCTCACTTAGGAAATAGATTGAGCAGTTCTGGTCTGAATCACAGTCCTTTTTCTTTTCTTTTTTTTTTTTTTCATGGAACAATCTATTCAGTGTTACCATGGAAATGATTTCATCTTTACTATAGTAGGATTCCAGCCCTGCAATCTTGGTTTTGTCAATACAGTGTCCAACTCCTAACATCCCTACTTTATTAATGTTACTGTTAGATGAGACTGTTTACCTATATCAAGCAAAAAAATCTTTAAAACAGTTTAACCAGAAAAGGAAGCTGGGATTTCATCATTTCACAGCTTTGTGCTGCATATAAAAGCCACACCACTGTGACCCTCACTATTTATTCAGCCTCCACACAGAGCCCTGTCTTGTCTGTCAATTCTGTCTCTCTGGGAACAGGTAATGGACTGACACTGGTGTAACACAAGCTTTCCCATTGTTCTATTTTTCCTTTTCCCAACTTTAGGTGGGTTTTTTTTCATACTTCGCTGATATTTTTCTAGGAGAAAACAGACATTCTGACATTTGAATTCCTATCTTTACACTGTTGTTGCTGACAGACTTGCCAGGGGAAAGACATGCTCTAATCCTTCTTTCTGCTCAAAAAGGGTTTTTCTGTTTCATAAGGAGATGAAGGGACACACATAACACCATCAAACCAGCTGATGGAGAGCAGGAGCAGCATACATACACACAGTCACAAACAAGTAGTGCTGTGTAAAAGAGGCATCATTTCCTCACAGTTTGCTGTGCTTCAGTTGTGACTCCTTTGCAAAACACAAGCTCCAGAAACCCTACTTGTGTGAAAAACAAATCAGTTTCTCCTTTGATGGTTTTAAGTCGATTTGGAAGCAAGTGAAGAGTAATTTAAAATTCAATCCGAGTTTGTTTGTTTGTTCGTTTGTTTGCAAGGATTGTATCCCCAACAGCAAAATAGAAGTTTTCTCTTTAAAGAATAATAAACTTCAAGGGTTGTGATGAAAACTATCTGCCCTGTCTTTGTTTCAGACAGAAGCCTTGGGCTTCTCCAGCACAAGGCAATAGTGCACAGCACTCCAGTCAGCTGTGGTGCCAGTACTCCATTTTAAGTCACATCTTGAAGCTAACTCAGCACTTCTTTAAGTTTCTGACCCACCTTCTTCAACCTTCTGGTGTGTCTTGTTCAAAGTTCAACTGCTGAATGAAGAGCATCTACTTTATGTTAAAAATCTCCTCATTGCCCTTCCTTCTGAACACAGAGGCATAGTATGACAAGAAATAGCTTCAGCTTGCACTGAGCCAGATTTATATTGGATATTTGAAAAGCTTCCTTCAGGGAAAGAGTTTTCAGGTATTGGAACAGGCTGCCCAGGGAAGTGGCAGGGTCATTATCCCTGGAGGTATTTTAAAGAACTGTAGATGTGGTGCTTAGGGACACAGTTTGGTAGTGGACTTGACAGTACTGGGTTAATGGCTGGACTCTTAAAGGTCTTTTCCAACCTAAATAATCTTCTAAAAATTTCTTGTAAGAGTAGCCTCTTCAGAGAGGGATAAATTACAGACTGAAGACTTAAAATTAGCAGGGCAGAGCTGATGAGTGTGAATGAATGTGTCTTTTTAATATTTTGGGGCTCTCTGTACATGGCATGTCATAATATTATATTAATTTTTCAGATGTCTTGTTGCCTTCTGTGGTAAAAAATAGATAGTGAGGGAAGAGGGAAAACCATCAAAGATAAGAAATGTCTGTACAAAAAGACTATCTGTTCCAAAACGCTGCACATTTCAATTATGTCATTCCCATTTTATTCAGGCTCAGTGTTAAGTCACTGGTGGAACACAATGCAGTGGTGCACTGAGTTCTGGCTTCTCAGCCTCTGCCAGTGGGGATGATCAGGATATGACAAATGGAGTTGATATCTCCAGTGGTAATAATAGTGACCCTGATACTTCCTGTTGCATTTTCAGCTACTTAAAATTTTGCAGACTATTAATGGTTTGGGTGGAAGTTTTCTTCCACTGTCCATGTGCTTCTGAAACATCTTTTTCTTATTTTAAGCTTTGCCTGACAGAATCTGGCAATTCCTGATGGAGAAGCCTCCTGTTTGGTGCTTAATGAACAATGAAAAACAAAACTGGCAAGAGTGGATGACAGACCAGCTGAGTGTGCTGCCATTCAGTGGGACCTGGACAGGGAGGAGAAATGAGCTAATAGAAATCTTCTGTAGTTCTGTAAAAGGAAATGCAAAGTCCTTCATCAAGGGAGGAGTAGTACCAGGCACCGGAACATGCTGAGCAATGGTTGGTTGGGAAGCAGCTCTGAAAGAAGAACCTGAGGGTCATGATGAACAAGCAACTGACCATGAGCCAGTAATGTGCCTCGGCAGCAAAGACAACCAACATCATCTTGGGCTGCATTAGAAGGTGCATTACCAGCAGGTGGGGGGTGGGGTGTGATTCTTCTTTGTTCAGCACTGGTAAGAGATGTCTGGAGTGCCATGCCTAGTCCTGGCACTTCAGAGAGAGTGGACATGGACTTGAGAAGAGACATGGACATATCTAAGCGAGGCCAAAGGCCACTAAAATGATTAAGGAAGTATCTTGCTTACAAGAGAAGGCTGAGAAAACCTACTAAAGACTATTCAACTGGAAAAAGAGAAGGCTATGGGTAGATCTTGTCCATGTGTACACATATCTCACTGGAGGGAATGAAGAAGATGAAGTCAAACTATTCTTACTAGTGCCCACTCACAGGACAAGAAGCCAATGGACATAAAACTGAAGCATGAAGCTCCATCTCAACACATGAAAACATTTATTTACTGTGAAAGATGTTGTGCAGGCTTCATTCATTAAGAAATTCCAAATGCAGGCGGATATAGTTCTGGACAAATGTCTCTAGCTGATTCTACTTTAGCATGGATTTTGAATGAGAATGTCTTGAAAGACCCCTTCCAACCCCACTAAGCCTGTGATACTGTGAATATAGATATCTTGCCACTGGTTAACAGATCATTTCTAGCTTTTTAGGAAGAGTATTCTGCTGTGAGTTGTCTTTCCATTTTCACCGGAAACTTTCTAAACTCACAATATGTTAATTTTTCTAGGGATCAATAGAGCTTGACTGGAAATAGGAAAATTACATTAATAGGGAAATCCTGCAGGCATCTTCTGTAAGGAGCACAAGCCACCTGTGGGTTGCAGACACCAGATACAATTTACCCTGCTCTTCATTATCTGCTTGTGGCACTGTGATACAAAGCTCAGAGAGAACCACCCTCTCCAAGCTTGCAAGGCTCTAGTTGCTGGTGCCCCATATGTAAAGAAGACTGAGAAGCCTAACTTGACTACTGTAAAGTGATGTATCTGTCTGTGCTGGTTTTGGCTGGAGTAGAGTTAATTTTCTTCACAGTGGCTGGTACAGGGCTGTGTTCTGGATTTCTCCTGCACACAGGATTGATAATACAGAGATGTTTTCATCATTGCTGAGCAGTGCTTACAACAGCCAAGGCCTTTTCTGCTTTTTGTACTGCTACACTGGCAAGGAGACCGGAGGCGGTGCAGGGGAAGCTGGGTGGAGACACAGCTGGGACTGGTGACCCAAACTGACCAAAGGGACATTCCATACCATATGACATCATACTCAGTAGATAAAGCAGGGGGGAAGAAGAAGGAAGGGGACATTTGGAGTGATGGAGTTTGTCTTCCCAAGTAACTGTTACATGTGTGGGACTATGCTCTCCCAGGGATGGCTGAGCATCTGCCATCACAAGCCATGGGAAGAAGTGAATTAATTCCTTATTTTTCTTCATTTGTGTGCATAAATTTTTCTTTCCCTATTAAACTGTCTTTGTCTCAACCCACAAGTTTTTTGGTTTTTACCCTTCCAATTCTCTCTCTGCTGGTGAGGGAGTGAGCGAGCAGCTGCGTGGTATTTTAATCTCCAGCTGAGGTTAAACCATGACATCGTCACAGGGAAATGATTGTAAAACACAGAGAATGAAATGGAAAAAAAATCCAGTGAAGAGGAGTTAGAGTAGCCTAGAGGTGTTTGGGGGGCATGGAACAGACTGCAACCAACTGCAGATGTACAAGACCAAGGGACAAGATCACGCAAAACTTGAGCTACAGCACTTTGTGAGCATAATATGATTTAATAACTAATTACTGTAGTTTTTAAGTTTATGCATATGAATTGTAAAGTTTAGTTTTGAAGTTAACGCGTATCTCCCCACACCCCCAATGTATACAAGTGAATTATCCTCACCAGGCTCATCAGATGAACCTACTTAAGATGCTTTCAAAAATACAATCTTCATATATAAAGTGCTATAGGATCTTTAGAGATAAAATTCTCTAGAATATCCCATTCATCTCCTCTTCTTTAGTTTGTGGAAATACTTAGTCTTTATGTAATATTCAGCCCTAATTACAGAGTGTTAGACTTTTTTTCTGTCTAAAGAACTAGTTATGAAAGAAGGCTAGGTTTGGGTTTTCTGCTTTTATGCACAGCAAACATGCAATTTTGCTACCGGTAGCAACAGCCAGCTTGGAAAATGATTAGGCTTTTAAATGACTGGGCTTTTTGAAAAAAGCATAGACAGGAAGATGTGGGTTGTTTCTAGGGTTGTGGTGATTGCACTAAAAGGAATTCAAGGAAAGGACAGTGTGAGACTCCCACACCAATTTTCATGTGGATTCTACTAAGTCAGAAGAATCACTCTAAATTTATGAAATTTGCAAAATCTTAATTGACTGTAAAATTTAGCACTTGTGTTTTTCAGGGCCAGAGTCGGATTTTATCAAACTAAATGATAACTCTTGCAATTTTGAAAGGTTAATTATAACGTTGAGCAATATTTTAATTTATTCTAAGTCATCTCATCTGGATTTATTTGCCTAATAGTTTTGCATAACTTTATATTCATTACTGTCCATTAAGGTAAAACCTTTTAACAAATATTCATTTGTGACCCCTTTTGCCACTTTCCACTTGAACCTCATTCTTTTTCAAATGTCAGATTCTTCAAAAATCTTGTCATGAAAGGTCACATTTCTGTGAAAATCATATCCAACATTTCAGCTCTGGCATGGAATGACAAATTATATAGAAGTCTTATTTCTTTCAAGAGTAATCTCTGAGAGAACTTCAATAGTTCTTTTTCTTTTCAATTAAAATTACAGTTTTTCCACCAGTTTTTAGCCCTACATCTTTCACAAAAGCTGGTGTGTCTACTGATTGATTCTCGTCAAAGATTATTTGATATGACCAAATAATGGCCCAGAAAGAATGCTAAGGCCTTTCCCTATTAAACTGTGTGCATCTTGCTCTTGCATTGTGCAGAGCAGACCCACCAGTCTCACTGGTGCTCATCCACAACTAGTGTTAATGAAGAGGGTACAGAATGGCTGACAAGCATATAAACTTGGACTGGTTTGCATTAACTTCATAAATGCTGTAACAAGTCAAATATTTTATTTTGTTATTTGTACTGTGGTACTGCTTCCTCGAGTGGGTTTGTACTCTGCAAATACACAGCAAAAAGTTATTCCTTGTTTTAAGTGCCTTCTAAGTTTAGAAAAAAACCAAAGCAACAGGTTATAACATATAGACACATGGAAACTAAGAATTAAGTGGTTAAAACAACTCAGAAAAAGTACTATGGAAGTAATATGTTTGTAATTTTTTTTATGGGCACCATAGAAGATTGTGCATGCTCCTATTTGAAATTGCACATTCACCTGGGGCTGAAATAGCCATTTAGGGAAGCTGCTAATAATACTACTCTCAAGTAATAAAGGTAATTTTTAAGGTCCAGGTAAAACTGGAATTGGAATGTTTATTGAGTTAGCTGATATTTCACAAATAAGCATGCGAGAAATATATGAAAAAAATGTCATTTGCTATTGCCCAGTGCCTTATGCTATTCTTAGTTGTACTTTTTTACATGTGTTTTTAAGAGTCTCAGTAGTGGGACTTTTCTGCTTTTATTCTTGCATCGTCCTTGTGGCCCTGCACCTGGAAACCCTAATGGTGTTGTCAGGGTAAGTTTTCATGAGAAGCAATTACCACTTTGCACCTCTTTATCCTCAATCCTTGCCCCTGTTTTGTAGATCTTAGCTCTTATTGGAGAAAACTAAACCTTGAATAACAAAGTACAGAACAGCAATTTAAATAATCAAACAAAATTATCCAACAATTTAAGTGCACACTAGCCAATATGCAATATTTGCACCCTCTTGGTACGCTCCACTCAGAGCTAATAGCACCATAAGTGGAAACAGTGGCTCACAATGAAAAGTATTGTGCTAGGGAAAAACCATGACAAAAAGCATCAGCATCCTTTTTATCTTCATCCCTACCACCTGCTGCACTGGATAGGCACTGCCTCTCCCGAGAACAGTTTCCTGGGACTCATCTCTGCTCTTTCTGGGTGGAAACAGGGAAGAAGTTTTTTCTTACATTCTCTCTCTCCCTTCCCACTTAAGCTTTTGTTTTTCTCCAGAGGTAGCTGGCACTGTTGAAGTGGACATATGTCATCAGCTACAGATCCCACCAATATGTGTCTCTGAAATATGATCCTGTCTCAATATTCTTTGTGCAACATCACCATTTTCTCAGCTTTGCTATCTAGCTTTAGAAATCCCGGGCTTTATGTGAGTTTTTAGTATCCTCTGCACTTTGATGTAAAGGTTGATTACCTGACTAAAGTGCCTGTAATGTACAGTCTACTTTCATACCCTCTATATTTGAATCAACCAAATCAATTTCCATCTTTTCTATCTGATTTGTGGTGATCCATTAAAATTCTCCCTCTTCAATGACTTGTAGAAAAAAACCTTACTCTCACTTTTGGAAGATGCATCTTCTGAACAGCATCAAAGTATGACAGTTGCAATTTATTTATCAGCACATTAGGTTTTAACCACAGCATGCCCTCTCATCACTCAAGAAACAATTGCAGTCTAGAGCCTTATATCTATATCATTTCTGTGAATAATATGTATAACCAAATTTAGTCCATCACTTGCTATTATTCTGCCACATGAATGTCAAAGCAAAGGAGTTCTAAAGCAAATAAAAAGAAGAAAAATTATAGTCATAAGGTAAACAGTTCCAAGAGACAAAGACAACCACAGCTGGAATGTTCACTGGAAACCTTTTTTTACCAGGTACTAGGAAAGTAATATTGCTTGTCAAGACCTAATACAAAAAGAATATTAAAGGGCTAATGGACTTCTCCTGGAGGACGGATAAGAGAATTAGCCTATTGGCCTGTTTGGGAAGAAGAGATTGATAGAGATGTAGGCTGTAAAGGATGGCCTAGGCAGTTATGTTAGTCCTGACTTTCAGTTTTAGAAGTTTTCAGCACAAAACTGTTAGACCTTTCACTACCCTGTTTTACACTGCTACATACCTTTGACTAAGCAAAGAAGAGTTGTTTGAAGAAACTGTCTTGAATCATTCCACATGACTTAAAATGAAGATAACACATTTATGTTTTCTCAGTAGTCAAATTACAGGATTCTGCCTCAGGCAGGTAAAGAATATGAAGCCCATCACTGGGAAAATGCTCATGACATGCGAGATGTAGTTCACACTGAACCTGGAATAACACCTTATTCTGAATTGTCTGAGCAACTAGGTGGGCATGTTTTTATTGCAGCAACTGAGGATGCCTCATGGCATTGCTATGGTTATTGAAATGACTTTATTGCCATGTTGCTTCCTAACCTGCAGTGTGTTCACTCTCATCAAACCCACGTGAAGTGGGGTTATGGATTCATTTATTCTGTATTATGGGCCAAATTAGAATCAAGGCTCCCGGGGAAGTAATCAGGGAGAGCTGCACCTCTCTAGGACGTGTTAATAGGTAAGAAGCTGATGGAAAAAGTTTGTCTTCCAATATGGTTTGCATAGTCTCCAGAGTTTGCTCCAGGCTGAGAAGGAAAAAAATATTTTCTGTACTTTTGTCCTTTAGGAAAAAGAAATCATACAATATTGCAACAAATAAAGTTTGAACAAGTCTCCAGAGATCATTTCAACCAAGAGATTTTGAAGAGTTTCAAAGATGGAAAATCCATCTTTGGTTCCAAAAGGTTTTCGTAACTGTTATCACCCTTTGTTTGCTTCATTTTCTCAGTTTCCCATAAGAAAAGTGGAAAGAATTGCTCTCTCAAAGTTCTTCATAACCCAGTACCAGCCAGTGAGTGTTGTACACTGTCAAAGAACTTTAGTTTTTAAAAGCACTGAATTTGAGGAAATAGTCATAGCGGTGACCAAGTGGCCAAGAAGGCCAGTGGTATCCTGGCTTGTAGCAAAAGCAGTGTGGCCAGTAGGACCAGGGGAGTGATCCTTCCCCTGTACTCTGCATTGCGGAGGCCACACCATGAGTATTGTGTTCAGTTCTGGGCCCCTCAGTTCAGGATTGATACTGAGGGGCTGGAGCAGGTCCAGAGAAGAGCAACAAGGCTGGTGAAGGGACTTGAGCACAAGTCCTGTGGTGAGAGGCTGAGGGAGCTGGGGTTGTTTAGCCTGGAGAAGAGGAGGCTTAGAGTTGAACTCATCACTCTCTACAACTACCTGAAGGGAAGTTATAGCCAGGTGGGGGTTGGTCTCTTCCTCCAGGCAACCAACAAAGGACAGGGGGGCAGGGGCTTAAGCTCAGCCAGGGGTGGTTCAGGTTGGATATTAGAAAGAAATTCTTTACAGATAGATTAATCAGGCATTGGAATGGCCTGCCCAGAGAGGTGGTGGATTCACCATCCCTGGAGGTCTTTAAACTGAGATTGGACGTGGCACTGAGTGCCATGATCTAGTAAACAGACTGGAGGTGGATCAAGGGTTGGACTTGATGATCTCGGAGGTCTTTTCTAACCTAATCAATTCTATGTTTCTATGGTGTTAGAGAACACATGTACATTCATAAAACATGACAAAATTTCCATTTACCAAAGTATTCTTGGAGGTTCTGAAGGCAGGGAAAAGTTTCAGTTTTCAAAAGCAAGAGAAAAAGAACAATCTGAACTGTTGGAAAAATCTTGATGACTTCAAAGATCAACACAGAACTTGTCTGCATAAAGTATTTTGAACTGCAAAATTCTAATCAGGAATATATTAAAAAAAATTAAACCAAGAAACTGTGAGACATTGATCTGTATCTGATTAATCTCTCTTGATGTCTTGGCTTCCTTATTTTTATTATTTTTCTTGTTAATTTTAAAGGTGTTAATAATAACATGTAAAAAGACTTTTTCTACTGAAAAAAGTAATTATTCATTTCAGAAAGATTTTCAAATTCTGGGATTCACTCCTTTGAATCTAAATTCAGAGAATAACATCAATATAGAATTTTCCTTAATATACTCTTCATCCTCAGATGTGTGTTTTGTTTGTGCTAGTCTTTGAAGCAAGTCATAAAATAAAAAGATCTCAGACTTTTAAGGCAAGAAGCTTTAATCAGGAAAAAAATTAAGTGATGTTTCACTTTCCTTTAACTACCATTTAGTTTATTAGTTTCATTTTTTGAGAACTATTCAATTACTGCTGCATTTTAAAGTGTGCTGCCAATGATGTAGAAATTATTTCAAGGTCATTGCTTGTGATTGACATTATCACTGACTTTCTTTGGATTATTAGATTTTTTTGTGGGCAGAGAATTCTGATGCTGTCAAATCAAGTGCCTACAGAAATTCTAGAGACTTGTGCTGCCATTCTCCTTAGGCAGAAAGTAAACTGTTCTTTCAATGTTGTTTGATCTGATTGACATACCTACATTGAATGGGCTCCTTTCTACAAGACAACATAGCTCTTCCCTCTTATCATATTTAATAAATTCCATGAAATTGCATTACAGAAATCTGTAAGCATTGTGAAATTATGAATACAGCAAAAGGCAACCATAGTTGGCCACTCTTCATAATGAAGGATAGAATCTAAATTAATTCTGATGATTGTGATGTATTTTCATGCTGGCATAAAAGATATTATAACCTTTTTCTGTCTTTTTAAATGGACACACTCTGAAACAGATATTTCAATGAAGCCATTTCCTTTCTGGCTAATTAGAACTCTTTTATTTTGTAAAGCTGTGATATGTAATTTGAAACATGCTAAGAAAAAGGATGCACAGCCTTTTTGTAATTATTTGTTATTGAATAAGAACAGTTCTTTTGCTCTACTTTTATGTCCCAAAGGGCAGAGATTTGTGTTTCAAGCACTTTTAGAAGAACCAAGTGGTCAGTTTTCAAGCTGTAGTTTCTTTTCCAGTATTCCTGAATGAATAGAAATCTGGCAACTGGGATTTGAAATCCACTTCTCTGAGATAAGTGCCTCAGCTCCTAAAGCATTGTATAGGAAAAATGAAGCTAGATGTAAGAATCTGGAATAAAGTGTTGCCAAAGCTGAATACGTGTTATGAAAACATTTTTCCCATTATAGAAGGCTGATTGGTTGAAATTTAGGTGCTGAGTGAAGGAAAATCTCAGTGATTACTGAGTATCACTTGTTTTTCAAAATAAAAATAAGTGGGAGAAAGGAAAAGCCCTACCAAAACTGTAACTCTCTGAAAGGGAGGATAACATGAGAAACTTAAAAAGGCATTTTATCCTGAATCACAGACAATCAGTTCCAGAACACAAAGGAAAATCAGAGGAAACACAGAGGACCCCAAGACAGCGATTGACCCTGACATAGTGGTTTTAAAACCATTACAGAAAATTGCAATCCCAAAATAGTAACTTTTCTGTTACTTCACTCGGCAAGGCACAAAGCATTGCTAGGAAAAGAGCAGAAACATTGCTGGGGATGAGGGAGTATGCCTAAGGAACTTGGAGCTGGGTGGGAAGAATTGTGGTGTGATTGACAAAGCCAATGCCTCCATTGGCAAGTAGTGCAGGCCAACATATATGGGTAGGTTGAGGGAAACACTTTGTATGAACATGGCATGTGTTTCAGTGTGGTCTCTAACTTGTTCCCTTGGGGACCCATTAGCCACTGCAGTGAAATAGGTGCACACCTAGAATTCATCTTCCCTTCTGCTTTTAGCCAGATGAAATCCAGTTTCTGTCTTCCACGAATGATCTGTGATGTGAAACAAAACATGGGAAGTATAAGAGGACATTGATTTAAAATGCCTAACCTTGATCTGAACTAAAATGCTGGTGTAGACACACCTAGAGTCTGTCTGCATGCAAGTAGATAAGAGATAGTGACCGTCAATGTCTGGGCAGGAATCTACTGCCAAATCTGCACTGCATTCTCGCTTTGCATCTGTTGGCCCAGCATGGAGGAAGTTCTCAGCAAGGAAAATTCCAGCACCATTTTTCCTTGCTGTCGCTGGAAGATACAAAAGCTCTTTTCAGGACTGCAAAGCTACTTGAACTGGTCTAGCTCAGCACAAATAAACAGTTTGGGCACTATTTATTTGGAGTCTAGGTGTGGGGCTGGCTCTCTGGTCTAGATTGTTCTTCATGTTGGCTGTTTGGGTATGAATTGGTGGTTAGTGTACAAACTGACACATGGTTCTTCAAAGTCAGAGAAAAATACTTTTTTTTCAATGGGCCACTGATTAGATGTGGCTGAGTCAGAAGGGTATGAGTCACCACTCAAATGACAAGTGTAAATTTAGAGCCGAGGGGAAGGGAGGAGGCTTTTAAAAGCAAACACATTGTTTGAAACTGAAGAGATTGAAGCCAGGCCTCCACCACGGGATTTTGCTGGTATACCTGTATTGTCTAGAGGTGTAAGAAAATTCCCCACCGAGTTGACTCTGGTCTATTAGCAAAATCCGCAGTGAAGACACAGGGAGGCTTACGGAAAAGTGTTTGTCACAAAACTGTTGCAGGGAAAGGATATAGCTATGGTGACAAAAAGAAAAGCATCTTGTGGCAAGATTTTGTTGTATGTGTTGTTGTGCTTCTGTCTCAACAGGCCTCTCAGAAAGTAGGAATCCCTATGTATAGTTTCAAGATCCTGAATGGATTTAGGCATGAGGTGTGTTTCAAAAGGGGAAGATATATGTGTGAGGGAACATCGCAATCTCAGAGTATTTAGTAAAGAGGATGGTTTAGATAGATGTTTTGTAGCTCAGTATCTCAGTTTCCCCCAAATATTGCTTTAGGTGCCCACATTATCTAACATCATTTCAAGAAAATGGGAGAAAAATGATCTAGACAAAAAGTGTGAAAAGGTGGCTTTGCAGCAAAATATTCCAGAATAAATATTAGTAGACCACAACAAATTGTCACAGCATTTCAAGTGAGATCTAACAGGGCACTCACTCAAGTGCCAATGAATATTTTGATGAATGGAAAGGTTGACGAAACAGATGGAACAGAATTTCTTGTAATATGTGTAGCACAAAGCAGACTAAACACCACTGATGACAGGATTAGAATTCAAGATAATTACTGGTGACTGGAAAAAAAGTTTGAAAACAATAATAACAAAAAACAACCCCAAACTAAAAATCATTGAACAGCAAAGACCTGTTATATACATAACTTGGGCGTTCTCCGACAAAGACCAACCCTGGGAAAGAAAGACAATTACACAAGTATATATATATGGAAAAAAACCCAAACCCAAACCAAACCATAAAAGACAGATAAGTGAAACAGTACCTTGGAGTATTAAAGTTTGTTGTGGATTCTAAACTGCATGACAGGACTATAATGCAACATTGTTACAAAGAAAATCACCAAAGCAAATGGACAGAACTGTCTTCTGCAGAGCTTATGAAGCAATTAATCTTTATGTTTCCATATAGCTTGAGGCACTAAACCTTACGAGAGATGCAGCTACACTAAGAATAACAGGAATACTGAGAGACTTAGGAAATGTGATCTATCCATCAGTGCAGAGGTAATTCAGTTTATTTTTGGAATAAAAAATAATGGAAAAACATGATAAACATTCCAATATTGAAAATATAGTGAAAGCATAGTGATATGTGACTTTTCATTTCCAGTGAGTGAGAGCAAATAATAGTAATTAATTTTCCGTAGGACAAGATATAGTTTAGATATTATGGACTGTGTTTCTAACCACAGAGATCAGTAAGTATCAATAAACTACCTAAGTTGTGGCATCTTCATTGCTGGAGGTTTTAAAAGTAACCTCAGGAAACCTTTGCCAGGGAGAATATGAGGGTTCTTACTTTTCCCGAGAACAGGGACCAGGATTAGGTGTCCTGTGAAATTAATTTCCAACTTTGTTATAAAGAAAATTGACCTAACTCTTCATAGAGGCAGGCAGCAAAAGCACAGGAGGCAACTGGCACAGGTTCCAAGAAGAGTATTTCCAATTAGAAGCAAGAAAATATTTTCTCCATCTAGGTAGCTCAATCCTGGATGAGGTTGTCCAGAGAGGCTGTAGGATCTCCAAATCTAGAAGTATTTAAAGTACTGCTGGACAAGGTCCTTCCTGATGCTTTAAGCAGGTGGTCAAACAAATGACCACCAGAGGTCCTATGCAATTTGTAGAATAGAATAGAAACATGGGATTTTATGATTCCATGACTCTGCTGTTGAAACTTATACATGGAAGGAGAGTGTCATATTACCTTGGTTATAAAATGAAGCTTTTAGGCCAGAGAAGGAAAACTGAAAGTTGCCTATTATAGCATTAGCAATATATTATCTGCAAGCAGACTAGGATCTCTCTATAAAATAAAGATTTTTTTTTTTCAGAATTACCTTCAATCTGCATGAACAAAAACCAATCTTCATTAAAATACTTTTTAACTCCCCACCCATTCCCACCCCTTTCTCTTTAGATAACCAAATTCATTAATAGTTTTAATCAGCAAAGAACATAGAAAAGAGCATTATCAAAAGCTGTCTTTGGGAAGTTATTTAACTGATCTGCTTTTGATCCCTACCCTTGAGTAATTAACTTAAAAATTGTGGTCTCAAGGTGGCTGGGATAAAAAAGAAAAAGCAGATATTTTACCTTATATTTTACATTTTGGCAGGAACGCTAGCTCCACACTTGATCTGAACTTAACCACATTACTATGGTTAAGTTAGAAAGGTTAATTTAGAAAGGTAGGGACCTCTTCTACTATAACTTATTTCTCTAGCATTTAGGATTAGCTGTTTCTTTCATAGTTATTCTAAAAGGTTCTTTGGACATATGCTCTTTTCAATGAAGGATAAGAATTTTGCTGTCTGTCACCTGGAATAAATGTGTTCTTTGTTTATTTGAAGTTACTTTCAACTTATGTGAGAGGAAGTGAACATGGCATTTGGCCCAGTGTCATTTCAAGCAAAGCATTGGGTTAATTTCAGTTCTGACTACTTGCACAGCAGGCGATGGGTAGGTAGGCAGGCAGTCATGCAGGTATGACAGCAACAAGCTTCCAAATCCACCAGAAGATCCTCTGCAGACCTCTGACCATGAGTTAACAATGGCATCAGTCAGTTAGGAGGCTTGTACATTTTCCCTTCAGTGAATCTGTAGAGAGGTAGTTAATCTTATGTCAGTGTTGCTTTCCATGAGAGAAAAGTCACAAAATGAGGCATTTGAAAGCCCCCAGGAACAGGAAAGAGCATGCAGAGAACCAGTGATGCAGGAGACATTTCAACATGGGCTTTGAAAACTTTTAGGAAAACTGTAGAGCAAGATGCCTGCAAATGCAAAAATAGATACTTTTTATAACCAGATTGGAAATATTTGGTGTGATCACAGCACAGAGGAACATGGTGAAGGTTCATAGAGACAAGAGAATTTCCCTGTAACAGTGAGTGGCATTGGAATTTCAGAACAGAGGAAGGATAAGATAAATGAATTAACTTGGATTTCCAGCAGTTCTCTGATGACTGCTTGAAGAAGTCAAATAAATCCTCTTCAGGTGGCCTGCTTCCCAGAAGAACTGCAGTCAGTGGTACGTGAAAATACTCAGGGAATATAATTGTATTCTGAGTGTGGTACTTCAGATGAAAGCCTAAACCTACCTAGCACCTTCACAGACTTTGGATACAAGATTGTACACAGATACAGGCTTTGGGCCAATTTGTGGATGTGACAGAAAAAGTTTGACCTACTCCTTAATATGGGCCCAGCACCTGCCCATCCAAAATACAGGAAGCCAAACTATGAGATATTTGTAGGGTCCCATCCTCTCACATATCCACTTTTTTACTTCCACAGCTTGTCTTATTCTGACCTCAGCACTTGTGAGTCCTTTCTATGAGCCATTTTGACTGAGCCTGGCAGGGAACTAAACCAGAACACCTGCTCCTGGGTGAACAAATCCAAAAATCCCACGGAGGGTGAACGTGCTGAGGGTCAGAGTCACCACAGCAAATCAGAAGAACAGCACAGGTCCAGGAGAGATGATGACAAGAGAACTCTATGTAGGAAGCTGAGTGACAATTCAGATACTTAACAATCTTGTTCTTAGACACCTTTCTTAAAGTGCAGTGGCACCATAAGAGACTTTTCCAGTCCTGAAACTGCAAAGAGAATCTAAAGTAGTTAGCTCAGAGTTAGACATACAGCTTTTAGATGCTTAATTGAGTATGCATTAGACACCTGTACCAGTGTATGTCCTCATTATTAAGGTGATGTAACTGATTCAGTGTTGGATAGATAATCTGTTTGCAGTTGTCCCTAGAAGAATGGGATAGAGTAGTAGTTTGAATTCTGTCTGCCTTTCCAGTACTGAAATCATGGGATTGCTGTACTAACTATGGGAAACAAACCTACAGTAAAGAGGATGCACTGAGATGTAGTGGGTAAGTGGTATTGAAATTCAATTCAACAGGGCTTGGAAATACCGCCTACATCACATTTGAACAGTGTGACTCTTAACTGCCTATTTTAATCAGCTACTCACAGTCAGTTTACTTACAGGTACTTAAGTGAGAACAATCTGGGTCTAGTTAATTCTGTAAATTAGCTTTTCTGTTTGCCATGATCTATACTGGAGAGTAAAATCTCCTCAGTCAGCAAAAAAACTCTACCAGACACAAATGTTAGCACTGGAAGAAACAATAAAGACATGAGAAAATATGAAATATGAAATATAAACTAATTTTGAGCTTGCAATCTCCATGTTCTATTTCCCCTCTACTAAACCAAAGCCACTCTGTGGTAGGACAGTGACCACCAGTAAACAGAGTTATGCCATGGTCATTACAGACACAAAAATATGGCTCCAGAACTCAATCAGCTGAGCAGGAGCTTGTGAGTGCCACACACATCAGTGGGTGCCCAGGCAAGTAGCATCCCACTTTTTTAAATAAACAGTTCTCCCATGTATTTTATCACACTTGGAGGACATCATTTCCCACTGTATTCAGAGGTGATGTTGGGGCACTGACACATTTCTTACCCAGAAGGAATATCACTGACTCACTGGTGTCCCAGAGAAGTCTTATTTTAGCTGACTTATCCTTGGAGCAAAGCACAAGCTGATATGTTGTGAAGCCTGTTGCATGGAACTTTTATCACCAAAACAAAGGCAAACATGAAATTATGATGGTCTTTTAAGTCACAGGGCAGCACTGAGTAATAAGGTCATAGAGTAATAATGGCTTCTTTATTTCAAGTTGAGCTTGGTCCTACCTACATCACTGCAAACAATATCCTAGGAAAAATTATGTAATTTGGGCATGTGTAATACAAAAAGAATCCAAATTAAAAATAATGTTCTATTCCTTCAAACATGAAAATTATTTATCTGTCTTTGTTTCTAGGTTTCCTATTTACCTGCTATCTGGCACCATTTCAAAGTGCAACTTGTGTGTGGAGGCTAGATTTAATTTTGAGGAGGCAGAAAATATTCTGCTGGAATATCAAAATAGATGCAGGACTTCCACTCAAACAAGGATGTACTCAGGAAAATAGGAAGCAGGCAAGTAAATTTTTTTAGGACTGGTGGGTTAGCATTTCAAGGATGGGGGTTGGCTCTGCCCTTCATCCTCAAAAGCAGCAAATTAAACCACATGAATTGATGACATAAATAATGAGACTTAGTTAGTACACATTAGGCCACATCTCTAATGATGCTGTATATACTAATGCACCCAGGCAGTCCATAAAACCCAGCAGATTTTACCACCCACAGGGTTAAAGGTTTTCATCAAGTCCACCTTCAAACCTGTCTCCTTTAATTGCTCAAAATGGACTGCAAGAGCCTCAGCACGATTATGGCTGGAAATAAAATATATTGCACTGCAATTTCAGTTCATGGTTGGTAGCCATGGTAACACCAAGCAATAAAGCTTAAAAAAGGAAATGGCCGTAAAGGGTAAAAATGTGCATCTTGAATTCAGACAAGTGTATACTGAGGACTTTTTGTTTCTTCAGAAGGAAAAGTTCCTCTTTCTTTCTGCTACAGCTTAATTGTCAGGTTCTGTTTTAAGGCAATTAACTATTTCGTTTGCCTCACAGAAACTAGCACTCATACATTTTTGGTTTCAGTTGCATACTCATTAAAGTATTGATATGAACTGTCTACTGTTTGAAGCAGTCATATATTGGGGTCTGTACATCTGTGTGGTCAATAACTTTAATACAAAATTCCTTACATCTCAGCTTTCACTTCAAGATTGTGATTTGTTGTTGAGTGTTTATTTTGGTGAGCAGTGAAGGCTTGGTCCCAGTTACCTTAAAGTGAGAAAATATACTGTAATCTAATGTGATTTTGACAGCATGTTGCCTAATTCTCAAGCCCAATCCTGTGCTCTTTCACCTGTTGCACACCTTCTAAATCTAGGCTCAGTCCCACTTCCTGTAACAGTTTTGAAGTGTGGATTTAAATCCTTTCAAAGCTTTCAGATCGCTACTTTTATTCATTTGAATCGATAGTATGTTTTTTGCTCTGAGGGCATTAAAAGTCCAAGAAAATCAAACAAACAGCTGCTTTTCAAAGAACTGCATAAATTGACTAGAAACAAATACACCAATCTGTTAGGTTTGCCACTTTCTGTAATAGAACACAGATATCATTAACTTTCTTAAGTGATCATCATAAAGAAGCCAAAATATTTGTTTTTATTTTTCTCCTGATATCCAAAAAGCCAGCTGCAGCTAGAGTTGAAAATTATACCAGTCTGACATGATTTCTCTCAAGAAATCTAAGTCTATTGCTACTCATCCCCTACTTAGTTTTCCAAAGCTTCTCTAGTTAGTTTTCCAAAGCTTCTAATGGTATCATTTTCTGTTTCTTTGTTGTTGTTAGTTTTGGTTTTGTGGGGGGGGTTTTGTGGTTTTTTTTGTGGGTTTTTTTGGTTTTTTTTTCCCCAAGGAAGTGAAGTTAAACTTACAATAGAACAATTACTGTACAATGTCTTCCATATTTTTTGCTTCCCTTCACTAAAGACATAACCCGTTTTTACCAGTGGCACAGAATTATCACCAGTTCCAAGAGGGTTCCTTTCTTTAGGTCTTCATGGATCTTATCAGGTGAGTTGAAAACAACTAATTTACCTTGTTTACTCTCTAATGTGTTCTTTCCATATTCCAGTCTGAGGCATTACCCCTTTGTATCTGTCCATAGCTGTATTAGGTCACTGCTGACCTTGACAGGTTCAAAACTGTATATAAAATTTGCCTTCTCTGTTATTCACATTTCTTGTCCTGTAGCTAGCAGAAAAGTATCAACTTTGGTCTTCCTCTTCATTTGAATTCATTCTGATTAAAGGTGATGAGAATGCCATATAATTCCTGGTGTTTCTTCATGACACTTCACTTGTGCTTTGTCCTTCTGGTGTTTCTACCTCGATCATTTTGTCTTTTTATATCTATCCTTAGTGACTTACTCTAATTTCCACTTTCTCTAATCTCTCTTCTTGGGTTAAATGTCAATGAAGAGTTCATAGTTTAACTAATCTGACCTCCTATCCTCCTGCACTGGGACCGGTTTGTGCTTCTGCCTTTAGTAGTGTGTTCTTGAAGAACTGCTAAGACTCTTAAAAGCCTTTGAAAATCCATTGACATTTCCAGAAATGCTATGCAATCCCCAAGATGAATGATACTCTCTTCACCAGAGTTGTATGTTTCTTTCTGAAGGGGACATTAAGACTGGAAAAAAAGCTCAATCTACATGGCTTCAGAAGAAGCAAGGCAAATAACCTCCAATTGGGTTATTGGGTTATTAAACCCTTCCAAAAACATCTTAACTCAAAGAGGCTTGTAACACATCATCAACAATGAAATTCTACTCTAACCAGATGGATCTTTAATTGGAAGAAATATTTCATTTCCTTCCAGGAAGAGAAAGTAATTTAAAGAATAAGAAATATTTTTTAAGATAGGCTAAAATTTGAAATCTTTTACTTTTCCATAGTCTTGGATTGTTTTGAGTTTTTTTTTCACTAAACCTAATCTACATAATGATAATCTACTGCTCAGTTTATTAGTTATTTTGTTCAGAACTGCATGAAATTTGGTTGGTTTACTTTGTATTTGACATTGCTTCTGTTCTGTAAATGCTATACTTAGGACCTATATTTGCTGTTAGATGACAGTGGCTCTTCTGGTCATTAAAAGACTGTCACACTGAAAAGACAGTCACACCTTAATTGTGAATCTCTTGTAATATACAGTTACAACAAACATGTCAGAGAATAGATTATAATGAAACTTATTTGATATATTGCAAAAAATTCTCCACATTACTGTATCTTGCTTCTTCAACAGTACTGATTGAAAAGAGATAATATTACAGCAATAAGGATAGTTTTGAAATTCAGTGTCTAAACTAATCCATTAGCTATCAGTGTATCTGATTTATGACTCCTTCCACTCTGAAGCATGATCATTCATGTATATTACAGAATTTATTTTTAAAGTACATTTCTAAATCACTGTCATGTTCACAAAAAATTCAAAGGAGGCCAAATGAATGGGCTATGGCAGTCATGAGCAGAAGTAGAGTCTTTGCCGTGTTTTTTCTCAGTCACCAAAAAATTTCCCCATGGACTGTAAACATGGAACATTTCCTCTGGAAGTGCATAAGAACTTTAGGGTATCACCCAAATGCATCTTGAATTGTTCAAATTCCTAATATTTCCTCATGGAACCACTGAGGAAAGACCCCTTGGAAGTTTTATTTGCTATACAGAGGGGTGAGGATCTAAGTACTCCTGCCCATGTTTGATACCTGAAGTTAGAATGCTTGAATTCTTGGTTTGAAGGTAAGTTTGCAACATATTTTCTTTATTTGGAATGCATTTTTCAGGATGCTAGATATCAAGGATGCTTCACAGAAAAGTGTCTTTGAAACTTTTTGGCCCTACCTAATTACTTGTTCCAGTTATCCAAAAAGAAAAAAAAACAACAATTAATTGCAAGGAACATCACAACAGCAAGACTTTGAGATCACTACAAAAAAGTCATGTCATAAAAGGGTTTGAGTAGCAAAGTATGAGTAAGGGCTGAGAGGTGTGAACACAGCAGACCTTTGCAGAAATTGAAAAAAATTGGAACTTAATGGTAGAAGTGAGAAAAGTGAAGGCAAAGAGGTAACCAAATAAAAGAAGAAATTTTAAGCAGTAGTGTATTCTCATATTTGTGTACTGTGAAATGGCTTTAAACTGAAAGAAGGTGAGTTTAGATTATATATATAGCAGGAAGGAATTATTTACTGTGAGGGTGGTGAGGTAAGGGACAGGTTATCCAAAGAAGTTGTAGATGCCCCATCCCTGGAATTGTTCAAGGTCATGTTGGACGGGGCTTGGAGCAACCTGGTCTAATGGAAGCTGTTACTGCCTCTGGCAGGGGACTGGAAATAGATGAACTTTAAGGTCCCTTCCAACCCAAACCATTCTATGATTACATTGACAGGTGTAAGAGAGAACTGCACTGAATTGAGAGAACAAGAGCTGTAGAAATAAGTGATAATCTCAAATGCACACAGATAAAATTTGTTGCCAACAAATCACATCTTTATTTTGTAACACAGCATTTAAGCAACATTGAACTTCCAATCTTGTAGGCAGACACAAAACCTCTACCCTATTTTAACTAGCTTGAATATTGATTTTTTTGGAATGTAAACTGTTCACCAGTGAAATCAATTCCTGGTTCCTAAGACTGTTGGAGAGCAGAGTTCCCTTACATGTAATCATACTATTTAATTCTGCGAAACATCCTGCAATAGTTTGTATGAAAGGTGCTTTATATAAACAATTATACAACTGATTTGACTGAGTCTCTCCAGTAGTAGAACAGACCTGTTTTCAAAGGCAGGCAACTCCCTGTAGAAAACACATCTCTCACACATCACCGTGGCTGTGTTTTGAAGGATAGTTTCAGTGGTCTTTGGGAATTTTTGTCTTACAGGCAGACTGCAAATGCTACTGTAATTCAACTGAGCAAAGAAACTGTATAATACTTTGCTTGAAAATAAAGGCTGAGTAGCTGGGGCAATCAATAGCAGAAGTTAGATCGTCCATTGCAAAGCTAACAGCAAAACAAGGCCAAGAGTCATTGCTCCCTTAATTCCAAAGCAGTCTGTGTTATTATCATAAACCAAATCATAAATTCTAGAAACACAACCTTAAAACCATGGCTGTGTAGTGAGAGGCAACTGTGACTTCTCTGTTAGTTTTTGATAGATTTTACCTATTAAAATATTTTATCTACCAATATATTCATGTATCTCTTCAAACTTTATTTCTCTTGCACTCTGCCTTTGAAATGAAAAGCTCTGATTTGATTAAACCTTATAGAAAAGAAGAGTTCAGTTGTTACAGATGAAGCCACTGGGCCTAAAATTTGGGAGCAAGAAATTTAGGAGTTTAGACATTTTAGGCATTTAAATCTGACATTTAGAGGAGTGTAATAGAAGAAAACTCGAAAGTAGAGACAAAATAGGTTAGAATTTTTCTTTTTAACTTCACGTGATAGGATAAATGTGATCTTGTAAATGCATTTCACCATAAATGTGGTGAAAATGAAGGTAGCATTTGGCTTCATGGCAACTTATCTGATGTTCTATATGTGGCTATCAGCAGTGTCTTCTCTGAAGTGTTGGGTCATTTTGCCTTTAAGAATAAAGGGAAATCCTCTGACACTTGTTGAAGGTTTGCACTTTCATTCAGGTTGGGAGTAGGAAGTGCAGTTGATTTCACCAAGGTCTTTCAGACATAGCTAAATGGGCCATGAAAAAATCTCCAATGAGGTAGACTGTTCCAAGATCCCATTTGAGAGGTTTGGTATGGAAAATTATGGCATAGTTGGACCTATACGTGAGCCACAGCATCCTCTGGAGAGCAGGTTTGCTTTTGGTGGAGAAGTCCTTTGGAGCTGATTGAATGGCAGTCCAGATAAACTGTTTATCTTTCTATTCAGACCTTTGAAATTTACACTGTGGTTGCCTCAAGCCAGATTATTAATAGTGCATCTGTACCTAAGCAATCGTTGCTATCTATTGAAGCTTTTTTCTTCAACACTTTCATGGCATTTTTAAATTAATCCACAATCGAAAGAAAATTAACTTCAAAGGAAACAATGCAGGGAGTAAACAATTTTTTTTTATTTATCCATGACAGAAAATCTATCATGCCCTAAAGGTGAACACTCCACTTTTCTTCCCATAAAATAGGCATTTTCCTACCTTTTCATCAGCCATTGCTGTGGGCTTTGTTAAGATATTAGTTCTATGGGGCATTGCTGCTGTGCTTGCAGACACTTAGCTCCTGTGATGCTCTGAGTCTGTCTGCACAAAACACACACAAAAACTCCCACACTGAAAGCACATTATTAACTTCGCAAATCAGTTATTAAAAGCTGAGGAAATACCAAGATTAAAATTTGCCCCACTGTGCTCATGTTTTGTAGGAGAATGTAATACAAATCCATTCTCCTTTCTTCCTGCTTGTCTTTCCCACAAATAGATGGATTAAAAAAAAAAAAAAAAAGCCTGAAGAGATGAGAGAGTCCAGTTACCCTTCTATGATGGATAAAAGAGTTGTTAGCCTGGTTATACTAAGGACAAAGACCTATGGTACTGTGGTGCATTGACCTTGCCTGGATGGCAGGTACCACCAAGCCCCTCTTACTCTCCCATCTCAGTTGGGCTGGAAGAGAAAATAAGATGGAAAACAACTCATAGGTTGAGCGAAAGAGAAAGGTTGAGCACGCACAAGCAAAGGGAAAACACAAAGATTTTATTCCCTCTTTCCCATCAGGATGAGATCTCCAACCATGCCCCAGGAAGTAGGGCTTCAACACGTGCAGCGATTGCTCCAGAAACCAAACATTGTAAATAAAGAATGCCTCCCCCTTCCTTCTTCTTCTCTTAGTTTAATATATGAGCCAATATCATCTGCTATGGAATATCCCTTTGGTCAGTTTGGGTCAGTTGTTGTAGATGTGTGCTCTTCCCAAGATCTTGCCCACCCCCAGCATACTGATGAGGAAAGGATGTTGGGGAGACAGCGTGGATGCCGTGGCAACACTGCTCAGCAGTGGCCAAAGCACTGGTATGTTATCAACATCCTTCTAGCTACCAGTATGAAGCACAGCACTATGAGGGCTGCTGTGGGAAGTGAGCTCCATCTCAAGGCCAGACCAAATACAGGCAACAGAGATCAAATAGAAATTTATCAGCTGACCCAGGACATCTAGTTCAATATATCGGAAAGAAGATAGAATTCCTTTTTTTCTTTTTTCTTTTCTTTTTTTTTTTTTTCATTCACCATAAATCCCATTTTTTAAAAGAAATTCTAAATCTCTAAAATAAAGGAAATATTTTGTCTGAAATTTAAAAGAAAATATAATCAACCTGAGCAGTGACACAACAGGAAACGTCAACCCAGGGGGGAAGTTTGATGACAATCCTGCAAAGTATATCCAGCAAGGCTGACAATAGGAGGGGCTAGAGGCCTTCCTAGCAATATGATGGTGTGTACTTTTGGACACAGCTATGGAACACCAGAAGAAAATCAATATTGAAGCACAGGTTTTAGCTCAACCTTCAAAGTCATTTGTCTTGCTGAGGGGAAGAGCAGCCCCATTACCCTATTCCAAAGTCTGTTACCCTGTGAGTATCGACAGGTAGCATATCAGTCAGCTGCATAGGCAGCCAGAAGTGTTTCATTCAGCAATAGCTCTCTTCTGACTGTGAAGCAAAATGATAAATAAATGGCAGACTGATGAAAAACTCTACTTTGCTTTGGGGGTCCCTGAGAAACAGGTGAACAAAGCCACACATCCACTTCACCATAGTATCATCCATTTGGTCAGCGAGCAAAGTTGTCCCAGGCAAAAAAGAAATGATTTCTCAGTAAATATAAACGTCCTTCATCATCTGAAAAATGGTATTCCTGACTATGCAAAATTCCTTCCAGAGAGATTTCAGAGGAGGCAAAAGGGTCATAGTCCTGAAAAAGTACAGAAAACCAGAAGTTTCTAACCTTGCAAACACGTAACTCTTGGCTTTCTCTTCTTGTATTTTATTTTCCCTCTACTTGTAAAGAAACTGCTCTTTGAGGAGGATTCAAGTTAGTCCCTCACCCTTTCTCAGATGGATATGTGGTAAAATTTGAGTCACAGCTACAGAACTATTTCTTTTCTTGGTAAGACTATTGCAGATGTTGATTGGTTCTCAGTCCAGGGCAGCCTCCTGGTTGCTTCAGTCTTTAACCACACATAAAGGTGCATACAAAATAGGAGAAGATCATATGGTTTCATTTGGTATGTTCAGTCTCAAACAATTCAATGGACAGCAGTTATAGAGACAGATAAAGGTGTTCTGTATATTCCAGTTCAACACTCCATTTATTGCAGTGTCATCCAGGAAATGGGCACAGTAATAATTAAGTTTGTTCCCATTCCCCTTCTGTTCCATATCTCTGTGGATAATTTTCCAAGTTCCCTTAGATCCCCTAAATAACAAAAAGCTTTCTAGTTCGGGTGCTGCAGTATCTAATGTATGGAAAATGTCCAAAGAGGGAAGCTTGCCATAGAGATTTTCCCACAGAACATGGTATACCAGGACAAAGTTAGCTCAGCATAAGAGCCCAAATACCCAGTTACCCTGAGCCAGAAGAACTCTAATTCAAAATGTGTGTGTAAACACCAGGGTATGATGGATAACGTTGCTACAGACAAGTCCTGCAGTTCAAGGAAGAAGTGGTTCTGTCCATTTAATAGTCACAGCTGTGAATCCCTTCAAGAAGTGGTTTGACCATTCTTTTAAAGAACCAAACTTAACTCTTGATTTTGGATGTATTAAATATAGCCTTGTATAGTATTTTTAATAAATATGTGCATGTTAAATAATTATTTTTTTAATAGTGAGCTACCTATAGTTTTCTTTTATATAATAGTCTACTGGTTGTAGCAAACATGTCAGAAAAGTGTAATCTTGACTCATTTCTTTCCTCTCCTTGAGGAAATTTCAAGATGCAGTTTCACCATTCTGCTAAGTACCTGTAGCACCCAGACAGGAAGTACTCTGCAGTAGGAATAAAGCAGCATCTCCAGCTTTACAACAAAGCTGTGTCAAAAAATGCAGAACAGAATTTAGGATTTACTGGTGCTTTCAGAGCTTGGGCACTCTCCAGGAAAGTTATCCCATGGTCTTGTTTCTTTATATGACCCTACTTTATTTCAGGCTTTTCTTCCTATGATATTTCCCTCTTTCTCCCTCTCCTTTCTGTGTGTGTGTGTTGGGGTTTTTGTGGTTTGTTGTTTTTTTTTTTAAAGCTCATGAAATGCAACTCTTGCTTCCAAGAATTTTTCCCCTCAAGTACTGAAACTGCTATAAAAATGTAGTCAAACAGATATTGCTAAAACAGTAGGTGTCACTTGCATACAGAATATGAGACACTGAGTCAGTGTGCTCATTAATGAGTCTTATCAGTGCCAGTTATCATACATAATGTGATCTGAACTGTGAGAGAAAATGTCTATAAAATTAAATACTTGTTATTGACTACTGAATAAACAGAATTAAAACTACTGAAAACCAATGAAACCAATCTCTTAATAAAGATTGTTTAGGCTTTATTCTTAGCCCAAGTTATTATTTGTGTTTTCCTTCAAAACTGACTTCTACTCACACACAAGAATCACTAGAATAAATCTGAGGGCTTTCTGTGCCCCAGAAGTTGACTTACCGGAGCTGAGGACTGAAAACTTTTGAACTTCCCAGTTTCACTCCTCAGAGAGGAGTTAGACTGAATCACAAAAGCTTTTCAGGTTCCTTTGTATAGACTTAGTTTCCCCCTCCCAAATATGTCCAGTGGAGTAGCTCTGTTGCAGTAGTAGCTGCTCTGAAAAGAAACTCACATTAAAAAACCATATCTACTTCTGCATTTTTTCTGCACTACATAAAAAGAAATTAAATAACCAAAGAACATTTTTAGTGGATATGAGGCTGGAACATCTTTCACACAGAAATAATTTAATTTCACAAGGATTCCTCACACAAAAAAGACCTGCCATAGGGATGAACCACAGCATTCTATGAATTTTAATACATTTTTTATTTCTTAATTTTGGATTTTTCTTTTTAGATGTACAGACTGACAGTGTTAAAAATAATCAGACAAGAAGTAATTTATGCAACTAAAAAACTAAGATTATCTATTAGTGTCGTTGCTTTAATTTCTCAACAATTCTTTTAGCAGTTGTTTACTTTCTAAATGCATGAACAGAACTGTAATAAAGCAACTCTGAACTTACTTAATTTTAGAAGGATTAAAATTTCAGTTAGCATCAATTAGGGTAGATCTAAGAGGCAAAAAATGGTGCTGTGCATACAGATATATATGCATGTGTTGTTGTAAAGGCTTGAAATAAGATATGGAATAAAAACACCTAAATCTTCACTATGAGAAATAAGTTCCAACTCCAGTGAGGGTCAGTGACAGCAGATACAGAAATCACAAAGACAAAAGTATCTACACTTTTAAGATACCCTGTGGATATGGAAGTCAGAACTAGCATTCTTTTAGGCATAACATAAGGTAAGATAATGCAGAAAAGGTGAAATTATAAGTTTCAGAGTTCATATCTCTTCTAGAATATTTAAAGTTGTGGAATTTTAAGAAGCTAAGAAAAATAAATCAACTTTATTGAAAATTGGTTTGGATTTTGAGATAAAAATGTATTACAATAAATTAGTCAGAATACGCACCAAAGTGCTGTGCCTGAGTTCTGGCAAGCAGAACTTGCCAAATTCTTTCATAGAAGTAGTACCTGATAGAAGAAGTATCCAGTAGAAATTTTACAGAAAGAGCCAGCATGCAAGTAAAGCTGCATAAAAGCCAGTACAGTGTCTGGCTATCTGTATTTTCATTTTTCACTGGGTTACATCATCCCAGAAAGCCATTCATGGAGAACGAAACATTCATACATTATTTGTCATCACCCTATAAATAGAAATATTAATTAAAAGATATAATGACATAAGTAGATTGTATTCTAAGCATATTAGTTGAATATGGAAGCAAAGTATCATCCAGCTGGCCTTGGACATAATCCACATTTTGTACATGGTTATATATATTTGCAGTTAAAAAATAAATAGTGGGTACAAGTTAGCAATGTTCATTGTGAATTTTATTGAAAAATGACATTTCAAAGCCATGGAAGACAACATTTCTGTCTGATGTGAAGTTGCACATATAAAGAAAGAAAAGTTCTTGAACATTTTGAGCTTATCAGTTATTAGATCCTGGTTCAAAGCAAGGTCAGCTAAAGAAAGCTCAGAAAATACAAAAATACATAAATTATGTTCCTGGTTTCTCTTATTTTCACTTGACCTTTCCCTAATGTTTGTGGTCATGGATGTCTTCGGCATGTGAAGTCCCAATGCTTTAGGACTCACTCCACATAATCTGTAATGTAAAATATATAGCATCACATTAGTTAACTGAAATCTATTCTCTTAAAACACATTCTTGATCCTTTTATACAATATTCTCAACCCTGATTTCACATGAAAAGCCTCATTAATAAAAAGCAAAAGTTACTGCTATGAAATGTTAGATAATTCATGATGCTCCCACACTTCACTTGAATTAATTATTTCTGGTTTGTCACAAAGATGTAAGAAGTGCACAACATGTATTCTTAAATGTAGTTATACTGATGGTTTTAATTTACTCATTTTGCTTTCTACTTTCAACCTATCACTCTTTCTTCTTTTTCAAGCATCAAGAGGAAAGAGGCAAATTATTTCCTTCCTTACAAACCATTCCTGTATTACATTTTTTAAGCGACATTGCTCACACAGAGAAACCAGACTAGATTCTGATACTTAACTGCATTGCTGTCAATCTGCAAGATCTTCACTGTCTGCTGGTTACAGATAATCATTCTCTGGTTTCCAAATCTCTGGTAGAGCATTAGATTCCTGTTGTCAAATTATCTCTTTCAGTCCACAGTTTTAAGGACATAATAACAAATTCAGGGGAAGTATAAAACAGGCATTCTTGGTCATCCATAGTAGTTCTCTTCCCAGTTCTGAGCACACATTCAAGGGCACCTTTTAATTGTTTCAGGAGCAAGCAAGTGGGCTTTAACTTCTGCAATTTCACATCAATCAGCAGGTCATCTTTCACATTTGTACTGTTTTCCAGTCTAATGATTAATTTTGCATTTTCTGGCTCAATGTATTGGCCTGCTCCTGTCCCCAACTCCTCTACAGAACTGCAACCTTTTCAAAGTGATTCACTTCTGCTCAGGCAACAGAAATTTGCCTTGTCTTGTTTATCCTCTCTTTTATTATCTGAGGATGTGAGCTCCTTAGAGCTGCATTTTTTCCTGTGTTTGGAAATCACTTTGTCCTCTGTGGAATAATCAAAACTGGTATGAGGAAATACTTTTACTCACAGTAAAAGCATAACCCATGAAACTTGTACCTGAAGGAAGTTGCTCGATACAGGAATGTAATTGAATTTGGAAATAAGCTTAAACATTTTGTACTGCTAACAGGCAGAGCTTTAATATCTCATACCAGTGCACTTCTGGAAGAAATATTAACCTTCATGATGCAGGTCTTAAACAAAACTTTTAATTCTTCTAGATCAGTACAAAGCAGAATTCACCAGCTCTGTTTATTAGTAAGCTTGTTTGTTTTCCTTTGAAGCATCTATGACTGACACCAGAATAATTGTACCTTACAGCACTTACCTGGCCTTGTATGGGAACTTCTGTGTTCTTTAATAACATCACCTGTCTTTGGAAAGAAAAACCCTAATATTGTTTTTGAAATTCTTCCCTTAAGAACTGCAAAATCCAGTAAAGTGTGCATTGGTAGAAAGAGAATGATTATTTCCAAAACCTGGTACTCTGGTTTTGTGTCAGAACACCATTTCTCAGAGCCTTTCAAGGTGCAAAGCTACAGAGTATTTGAAAAAAGAAGGTAGAAAACAGATAATTTAGTGCAACCTATCCCTCTCCATCTGAATATAAACCACATTATTTCAGGACAGAATAATATGTTTTGAGCAGAAGTTCTTAGTCTAAGGAGAAAAAGGTTGGCCTACTTAAAGTGTCAGAAATCAGATTAAAGGACACCCCACCAGGGATATATGAGTTTTGCTCTACAACTACATACATAACTCTTTTTGACTAACTTTGTCAAGAAGCAGAGTTTACAAATTAAAAAGTCAAAAGATGCTGTGCTGGTTTTGGCCAAGAGAGAGTTAATTTTCTTCACAGTAGCTAGTATGGGACTGCGTTTTGGATTTGTGTTGAAAACAGAGTTGATAATCCAGGGATGTTTTTTCTGCTGCTGAGCAGGGTTTACACAGAGTCAGGGCCTTTTCTGCTTCTTACCCTGCCCCACCAGCAAAGATGCTGGGGGTGAACAAGGAGTTGGGAGGGGACATAGCTGGGACAGCTCACCCAGGCTGTTCAAAGGGATATTCCAGACCATGTGGCATCATGCTCGGCATATAAAGCCAGGCAGAAGGAAGAAGGGGGGGACTTTGGAAGTGATGACGATTGCTTTCCCAAGTAACTGTTAAGTGTGAAAGAGCCCTGCTTCCCTGGAGATGGCTGGGAAGCAATGAATTGCCCATGGGAAGTGGAGAATTAATTAATTTTGGTTTGTTTTGTTTGTGTATGTGGCTTTCCCCCTACCTATTAAACTGTCATTATTTCAACTCACCAAGTTTTCTCATTTTCACTCCTTGAATTCTCTCCCTCATCCCACCAGAGGGAAGGGAGCGGGAGGTTACATGGTGCTTAGTTGCTGGCTGGGTTCAAACTCACATGGAAATTTTTAGTGACAAATTGATTGGCACAGAAAAGCTTTCCAAGTACCTGAGCAGCCCAACTGTCATGAAAATTCAGCAGGTGCTTAATGACAAAAAAGCTGAAAATGATGAGTGTGTCATATAAAGACAATGCTTTGACTGAGTAGCTGCATTGTGCATTAATAAAAAATGAGAAAACAAACTGCTTATAATAACAGTGTCATAAAGAAAATGTCTCACTTCAATACTTTAAAAAAATTTATTTCCTGATATTATCAGCTTAGCTGCACAACTGTCTGAGACCTCCACAGAATATGCTGAGTTGGAAGGGGCCCACAAGTATCATTGAGTCCAGCTCTTAGTGCTGCATAGGACCATCCCCAAGAGTCACACCATGCGCCTGAGAGCATCATCCAAATCCTCCTTGCTCTTGCCTTGATTGAGAGAAGAATGCCTTTTGCAGGTCACCAAATACTTACAGGACAGGAAAGAGAAGACCAGAACACAGTACATGCAGTGGGTCATGCTCAGAATTTTTACTTCATATAGCTCTATGTAGCTATATGAAAAACAAGTGCATTATTTCCTTCAATTCTTACCATAGTAACACAGTGCAAAGAGTTTCATAGGTGAAAATTTATAAGGTCCAAGTCTACTAAGAAAAGATCATTTTCCAAGAAAAAGATGTGAGGAAAAAAACTTCCTGAAAACCCTTTTTATTACTCTCAGGACTCTCATCTATCTATCATATTAATGAAAACACTATAAAGCAATGCCCATGCTAGTAGAATAGGAGCTTACAGTCTTTATAAATTGATATCAATCAATGGATTTAGATAAACCACAGGGAAAACCTTTCCAATTGTTGGGATGGTGAAATGCTGGAATTGTGGCTTGCAAAGCCTGTGAAATCTCTCTCACCAGTAGTTTTAATAAAATGTTGTACAACCGTCTTCCTGTGACTGATTCGTAGATAATTGAACTGTCCTTGGGGAAGAAAGGTGGGATAGATCATCTTTTCAGGCTCATTGTATCTCTGAATTTATAGTGCCCCGAAATCACTCAGGAATTTCTGCTCTTTTGTGAAAAACAAATTTATAAAAAGGAAGGTATAAATTAATCCCTGTTCTGACCTTTATAGCCGGTCTAATAAGAAAGTAAAAATGTTTTTTGGAAAGTGAAAGTCAAATTGTTTATGACCTTATGCTCACTTTCAGTATGAGAAATAAATATTTAAATTGTATTTGAGATTTCCAAATAGATTTTTTTAAAAAATAGTGTACACTGTAGGAAAAATTAGGTCATTATTTAATTTGTGGCCAAAAAAACCTCCAAACTCTAACATGTCACTGCAAATCTGGTCCAGGTGGACAGATGGAAATAATACTATTAAATACTTTTTTGCCAGAGGTCATGTAATCAACAGCCAATGAAAGGAAAACCTTGAAGAAATATGAGGCAAAGACATTTTATGCTCTGCAGGTGTTGTAGGTAGAGATATTGCTTGATGATTAAATCAAATCAGTAGTTTATTTTCTTGATTTCATACCAGCAGAAATTATTCTTGATAACTTTTGAATATCATCCCAAAGGTTAACCTATTAACAGCCTAAGTGGAGAACAATCAGGAACTTTGAAAATGAAATGAAAAAAAGACTTTTTAAATAATATGAACATTTTTTTCTATTATTTAGCCTCATAGAGATTCTGTGTGCAAGAATACTGGAAGTATGAGTGAGACTTAATCCATTTTTGTGGCTACTGGACATTTCAGATCTTGCTCCTAATGGAAATAATTTGCTGAAGAAGGGAATCCAACAGTATTAAACTCATCTGTATTTTGCTAATCCACACAAAATTTCAGCAGTTGTTTTCTAATATCCTGTGTCTTCCCAGATGCTGAAATATATTAATTTTCCCAAATAAAAAACATACCACTACACATTTTAAAAACTGCCATGAAATACTTTTACAGATGTTGTTAATAGCGAATCCCATAGTTGGCCACATTACTTTTTCACCTGATTTTCTTCCTAATGTAAGCCTGTCACATTTTAACTGCTCAGATTCAATAGTACTGTATCAAGTCCTGCCTCAGTCTTAATTTTGCTGGAAAAATTTCCATTAAAAGGATGGAATTATTGCTGCAGCTAGAGGAAATAGGCTTATGTTATGAGGTTTTCAAAATTTGTAACTGTTTTCTGAAAACATAAAGATGGCCTGTAGATTGAAGTACTTACTTGAGATTTGACAAGAATCCTCATGGTGGCAGTGCTGTGCTCTTTTTTAAGCCCATGGAAAGCCACCCAAGTTTGACAAAATCAGAGGATTTTGAAAAATCTCAGTATGGTCATTAGAGATTTCTTACATGCTGCCAGTTTCCAGAGACACCATCTGCTCTGAGTATGTTTCATCCATTCTCAGCTTCTACAAGCCAACCAGACTTGCCATGCATCATTCCCACAGAGTGCCTGTGTTGTGCCTTAGGGGATGTGATATCTCTCTGGGAGCAAAAGCATTTACCTGCAAATGCCCTTCTTTTCTGCTGAGGACTGTTAGACGGAGCTGAATCCAGTATTATATTGAGCCACCATGATTTGCACAATCTCTTTCACCCTGCCAGAACAAGCTGAAGGTAAAAATTAGGCCCAAGGCTCAGTCTTTTTGTTTAGATTGCTTTTATCCTTTGGTGTATGTATTTTGTGCCATAGCAGCCATACGGTATTTAAAGGGGGCCTAGGAGAAGGCTGGAGAGGGAGTTTTACAAGGCCATGGAGGGACAGGACAAGGGTCAATGGCTTCAAACTGAAGGAGGGCAGGTTTAGACTAGATATTACGAAGAAATTATTTACTGTGAGGGTGGTGATGCACTGGAACAGGTTGTCCAGGAAAACTGTGGATGATCCCCACCTGGAAGGGTTTGAGGCTGGGCTGTATAGAGCTTTGAACAACCTGGTCTAGTGCAAGGTGCCCCTGCAGGAGAAGAAGTGTGCTCTGGCAGCCATGGTGACCTGCCTGCCTCTGAACAGGCAGCATCAGCGTGGAGGTTTCCTTGGGCTTTGTTGGGGGTGCAACTTGCAACATCTCAACCAGCAGCTGAGAGAAAATATGCTGAGCAGTAACGCACATTAAACCACTTCGGCTTCTTTGCACTGCTTCTTTTATCTCAAAATAAGACCTCCGTTCAAGGAAAAGAAACATAGAAACAACAGAAATGGTTGCCATATCTTCCACTCTTCCAATATAACATTAAACTCATTGATGCTGGGAGCAGGAATTGCAGTAACATGGAAACCATAGTTAAGACCATCTGTTAATGCAGAGTCTGTCCTGTGTGGACTCAACAAGGCAAATGTAGGAACATCACAAGTGCTCACGTGAGCAATGCTTATTCCTTTCCCACCCAGACAGTCACAGGTAGCCTTCAGTGGAAATGCATGGAAACTGCCTAAAGGAATATGAAGCCACTGAGAAATACCTTCAATTCACAGAAGAAATTCTGATGGGTGCAGTGAATTCAGCCCAGTAACTGCTACGATCTGCTCAATCAAGATTGTTCATAAGAATCCTCCAATTTCTAAATTCCATAGCTTTATGACATTCTCTCTAGGAGGCTAACCTCTTTCAAGCTTTAATTTTGCCCAGAGTGATCTGCTCTTTTATTCAACAAGTAGATAAAGAAGCACCACAGAACCACAGTATGAGAATGAAATTACAATTCTTAGTTAAGGAATGTTGATATAAACAGTACTTTTTTTCTGTCACAGCATGCCATATATAGAGTTTAGCTAAGCTTGCATGAGCTTGCGTAGATTAGTTGAACAACAGAATCAATATCCTCAAGGGTATTTAGGTATCTAGCTCCATACCTTTGAGCATTTGGGACCTAGATTTTGAAGTCTTTAAATTATTTACCTATAAATCACTTTCAAAACATGTCAGGTTAAATTTCTATTCTTGGTACTTAGTTTATGATAAGAATTAAGGGAGGCCCCAAATTTTGTTCCAACACCTTCAAGAAAATCTTTCAAAATGATCTCTTTTGTCTCAACTTTAGTAGTAACCTTTATGCATAAAAGAGTACAATCACAGTTTCTAAGCATCCTCCACAGACCTATATTTTCTTTAGTGAACTAGGTTGGTAGCTATTTGTTTCTATAGCTCTGCAGAATACCTAGGGTCAGTTTCTCTGAATAATTCCCAGCTCCTCACTGAGACTGTAGTAAGCTTCTCTTACAGGTTATTTACTGATGAATTCTTTCCCCATTATCATTTAAGTATACATCAGATTCTTTTCACAAGATTCGGGATGCTTGCAATAATTTAAATTTAGCACACTGATATTTTAAGATGTTTCTTTGATTGCATAAGCCAGCAATTCCTTCCATTCTGCGTAGCTAATAATCACTTGATCTCACCTTATCTATTCTCTCATGGCTTATCCTACAAGAACAATGGATAAAAAGGAATTCTTTATCAGGTTGTTTTTTGGCAAGGTTCCTCAGAAGTTTATATGGCTTCTTATTTACCAGTATGGTTTACAAGAACAGAGAAAGGATCAGCTCTTACTGATACTGATCTGCTTTCCAGCTCACTTTTTAAATAGCTGCCCATTTTCTGCACAGCTACGTTAACAGCCATTGCAACTAGTTCAAAAGACTATTTCCCTCAGGTAATATATTCATTGTGATACTGCTCTTCAGACACTTTCTTACACAATCTTACAAGAAGATCCTGAAATATTGGTGAACATTCCTGAAGTAAATAGAACTGAATTCTTTCTCAGTTCTTCTGTTGAACTACATTCATTCTTCCATAGTTGCTTCCACTGCTACAACAGAGAGATGAGTTTTGGGGGAAGCTGGTGAGGAAAAGGGGCTTCGTTTTGGTCTGGTTTGGCTTGGTTTCATTTATGAAGGGGAAGTAATTTCTTTGTCCATTCTCAATTCTTTAAAAAAAATCTCCAAAAACATATGCATGTTTTGTGGACCTGACATTTAAGAACCATCAAGAAACTGAAAGTAACTGGCTCAAGAGACAATGAGAAGAGACTTTCTTTTACTACGTTACTTCTCTAAATGTTGAATGCTGAGAAAATGTTGCTGTTTGCTAGAAAAGGAGGAAACAAAAGTGGAAACACACATCTTCCAAATATTCCTGCTATCCCCAAAAAAGGGTTTCTCAGAACAATAACTTGTATCAGAGATAACACATTCCAAAAGAAGAGTACTGGGACTTGCTCCTGCACATCTCACTGACCAGACCAGAGCAGTTGTTACAGCTTTATTTCCATTCTGCTGCTCCTCCTCTCATGAAAGGCCATTGCTAAATTAGCATACAATGCTGTGTACTAGTATGAACACACAGAGTCACAGAATCACAGAATTTGCTGAGTTGGCAGGGATACATGAGGATCATTGAGTTCAAATTGCTGGCCCTGCACAGGACCATCCCCAAGAGTCACACCATGCACCCATGATTATCATCTAAACCCTTATTGAACTCTGCCAGGCTTGGTCCTGTGACCACTTCCCTGGGGAGACTCTTCCAGTGCCCAACTACCCCATGAGCAAAGAACCCTGTTCTAATATCTAACATCTAACCCCCTGACACAACTTCAGGCATTCCCTTGGGTCTTGTCACCGGTCATCAGAGAAGAGATCAGTGCCTGCCTCTCCTTTTCTCCTCATGAGGAAGTTGTAACTGCAATGAGGTCTCCCCTCAATCTCCTCTTCTCCAGGCTGAACACACCAAGTGCCCTCAGCCGCTCCTCATACGGCTTCCCCTCAAGGCCCTTCACCATCTTTGTTGCCCTCCTTTGGATGCTCTCTAATATCTCAATACTTTTCTTAAGGGTATTGGTATTAGACTGCAGGAACTGTAAGTTGGCAGTAAGAGACAATCAGCCTACTTCAGAAATGTGTTAAATTAAATATTTCAAACTAGGCAATAGCAGCACAGGAAGATGACACACTTGCAGCCATTTATCACACTTTTTGCCTTTAATGGAAAAAAAAGCTGCTCCAGTGATCCTGCCAGCACCCTGCTTTCAGTTTGAAAGAGAATATCTAGGCTTAATACTGTAGGGTTTCAGTGTAGAGCAAATGAGTCATTTTTCAGACAACGATAATAGATGAACTAAAAGGATATTTCCTATGAACTCTTTTTCACAGAATTTGCTGAGTCCCTGATATGAAAAAAACCCCCCACATCTAGCACATTCCTCCTGCTTTGATGGAAGATTATGTTAATCTTCAATAATAACCTATAACAGGTTATCTCTTCCACTGATATTAAGCAAACCACCAACTGAAAACACTTGATATTGATAAGCTTTAAAGAATGACAAAAATATATGTTCTGGACCTCTTTCCTCTTAAATTTCTTGTATCATCATCCTTGAGGAGTGTCTTCTCTTGGACACTTAGCAGTAAGATGGACTGGCATCTGGACATGACTCCAGGTTTCATTTTTATGCTCAGATCAGCTTCACATGCACCCAAATTCAATGAGCCCACTCACTCTGATTCACCTCAGTTGTAGAGATACATGCTTTAGAGCACATTGCTCAGTCTGCTCCAAGGTTGCCCCTAGACAATCATGCTGGTGTAAGTATTTCTTGGAATTTAAACTTGGAATTTAAACTAGGAACTGAAGTCTGAGTGACTTTTAGACTTATCCCTGCATGAATTATCCCTCAGGCAGCTAAATTCCTTTGCTTCACCAAAATAGTTCTGCCAGTGACCAGGTCCTCTAGAACAAAGCTCAAAGCTATCACAATTAGTATGGGATTAGTAGATATAACTTCACTCATTTAGACTTTGATTTTTAACTGTATTTTATTTTAATGTTATTTGATGGTAGCCTGTATTTCTATAAGCCTCCATAACTTCTACCTTCAGGAATAGTTTTTGTCTCTGCCCTTTCAAAATGTGTGGTTTTCTACTACAAACATCTGATTACCCCACCAAAAAACTTACAATTAAGTAGCACATCACAGCTTTGCTTTGATTTTTTTGATTAAAGAACTTAAAGAAATAGAGTGGTTCATAAAATTATTTAAGTGAGTCATGATCTTTTGTCCTTTTGTCTTCAGCATATGTGTCTAGGGCCGGTAAAAAGGAAGCTTTGAAAACTTACCCATTAAAAAAAAAAACACAACACCATAAAACCACCTCAGCTCCTTCTACATGTCTAAGGGCTAATTACTGCAGCTATGATATTAAGGCATTCTCAAAATAATTTCTTTCTGACACACACTCTGCTGACGTAAAATAAAAGCCTTTAAAAATATCTCACTTCACCTTTCATACTCATTCACATAGAAACCCTGGCTTGTTGAATTTCTAAATGTTAATTCACAGCTCTTCATCATCATAGTTGTAATCTTTTTTAAATATTAGTAGCTGTTATGTAATTTTCAGTAGTTTAAATGTCAGCTTCACTCAGCTATCTGCATACATAGGGGTTGACAATTCTTGAATAATTACAAACGTAGAAAACAGAAAGGCTTGCTCAGATTATTCAAAGTGTATAGAAATCAGTAACTATGAAGTTCTGAAAGTATAACAAAAAGGAATATTATTTTACTAATGGACACAAACAAATTCATGCAGGTTTATATCGGTTACCTCAAAAATATATATACAGATCTATAGAGAGATTACAATTAATTTCCAATTTTCCCTTTGTTCTTTAGACACTCAAGAACTTCAAGTCTATTCAGAAAAGGAAAAAGTAGGAAACTTCAGGAATAGGATGCACCTGTTTCTGAACTTAGGGTTTCCTTAACATGTTTTTATTCATTACTTTTATAAATGGAAGTACCTGTTAATCTGAATCCAATTTCAACTGATTTAGGGAGATATGTGTATATGCCAGCAGTTAGGTGACTTTATAGCATGGGGATTCAATAGTTTAAAGATATCAAGAGTTTGTGAACAGTAAGTATCTCTTCTTAGGAAATTACATTGCTGCCCTGAGGATGAAACATTCACTGATATTCCAATTATAAATCATTTGGATGAGAGTGTCATCCTGAGGTCCATTCACAGCTGGATCCCTGTTATTGTGGCCCTAGGTAAGCAAACAAGATGAAAAATGTCTAAATGAGTATTTTTGTAGGAATTGAATTGGTATCACCCACTTATAGCATAGAAAATAAAATAAGAAGAATCACATGCAGTTAGGAGAAAAGAGTAAAATAAACAGTGATGTGTCTTCTATTTCCCTTCCTAAAACTTGCCAGACTTTAGGAATTGTGCATGAACTTCTGTACCCCACCTTCCACATTTTTGTCCCCTTTCTTGTTTCTCTCTAGATCATTTTCATACTTTAAGTGAGTCAAAACATAGGTATCGAATGGAACTTTAAGACCTCAGAAGGAGATACATGGTCTGTAGATCTGACGCTGGAATAGTGGAAAGGTCAGGCTCCCTGACGGCCACTGGACGCCCAAGGCCAGTCAGCTCATGCCCAAGGGCAACCTACGTTTCTGCCAGGACAACCCCAAAGTGGTTACGTTCCTGGTTTTGGTAGAACTGCCAGCTTTTGGAGCAGTGATTCTACAACACACATACCTACCAAGGACCTACCACTTTCACTGTACCAGCAGGACCAATCTCTGCTGCTGTTCTCAAGAGGTTGTCATCATACTGCCATTTGCCCCAGTAAAAGGGGAAGGAGAAGGAAGTAAAAGTCAATCAATGGAGAAGGTCTGCCCTATAGATAGTTATCAATGCAACACTCAAAGGCAGGACCTCTGTTTCCTAACTTCCTTCACAATAATTGTTCCATATAACCAGACCCTTTTCCTATGGGTAATGGCTGCAGCACTGAAGACCATTACAGAGTGATAATTCACACCCACAGAAAGTTCAACAAATCCAGGAAATATTTCTTTGGAAGTGAATGCAATATTAAAATATATTTCTGTGTAAACCTGTATGCACTTTTTGAGTGCCATGCTCAGCTGACTGACAGAGCACTCCCTCTTTCTGTTGCCACCCACAACTGACAGAAGACTCAGGTCTTCAACTACAGCCTTGAATTGCTGCTCCTTAGGACAAAGGGTTCTATGAAGATTTAGGGCAGAAAATTCACTGGTGTTTGTGACAGCACTGTCAATATCAGTTTTAATTTTTTTGCCAAGATGGACACCACTTCACTGAAACTTTATAAAACATGCAAAATCATCCAGTAATAACACAACATAGCCTTAAAAAGGCTTTGACAAAGAGTTTCTTAGGCTGCAGCCTCTACAGAGGCTCATGGACACTCTTAGCCTTGGACTTCTGATCTTCCCTTTCCATTTTTCCCTTCTCCCATTGCTTTTTCCCCACTTCTTTAGCTGAAATGACTCCATGTCTCCTGATGGAGTTGTCTTTCCATAACTACATCCTCCAGTCTTGTCTTTTGGCCCAACATGATCTTTCCTCTCCCTTGAGTATGCTCCAAAGTCTTTTCTGCTACTCTCCCCAGTTTAGAGGTTCCTAAATTGGGATGATGGAAGTGGGCGGAACTGTCATGGTTCAACCCCATCTAGCAACTAAGCACCACCCATTCACTTTCTCCCAGTAGGATGGAGGAGAGAATTGGAAGAGTAATAATGAGAATATCTGTTGGTTGAAATAAAGACAGTTTAATAGGTGAAGCAAAATTTGTGCACACAAGTGAAGCAAAACAAGGAATTCATTCATCACTTCCCATCAGCAAGCAGGAGTTCAGCCACCTCCAGGAAAGCAGGGTTCCATGAAGTGTAATGGTGACTTGGGAAGGCATAATGCTGTCAACTCAGAATGTCCCCTCTTCTTCCTCCAGCTTTTATTGCTGAGCATGTCATCATATGGTATGGGAGATATCTCTTGGGGTCAGCTAGCCCAACTGTCCCAGCTTTTTGTGCACCTCCAGAGCACACACTGTTTCATCTAAGATTTGTCCTCCACTGATGGTTTCTGCAATAGCAATTTCTATAACATGCAACTCAAATACTTTGAGGTGCCCCAGCATGACCTCCTGTACAGGCACTAATTCTTCAAGGAATGGATAAATCCATGGTGTAACATGGTACTTCAAGGTGTACCTTTCTCAGTATAGACTTATCCTTGGGCCACAGTCCCTTCAGAGGTACACCTGCTGTAGCACAGACAATCACGTCCACAAATGCCTCAAAATATACTCTGGAATGGACATATCCATGGCCTCAGATGTAGCCTCCATCCCAGTCAAAACCAGCACAGGGAGCCAGAATATTGTAAGCTACATAGGGAAATAAGCATGAAAATTAATCCCTACATAAATAGTATGCTGCAGCTACAATATTTCAGCAATGTTGTGTTCATTATATAACACTAAAAAGAAAAATATATTCCTGTTGAGTCCTGTCCAAGAAAACAATGAGGACATTTTTTTCTACCCTTCTGTTTATAAGCATTGTCCCCATGACACTGGGGCACTGTCCCCTTCCCCTTGTCTTCCGACTACACTAATTACACTTAGTCCCAACCATTCACAGGCAGGACCTTCATCCCAGATGTATGAGAAATTCTGAGTAAAACTAGGAACAAGAACTTCACAATTGTTCTTAAACAGAAGCAAAGCAGAAATATAAAATGCATTTGCTCTTTTTATGAGAGCCAGGACTGCTGTGGAAGGTAGGCCAATTAACTAGATATGCTAATTTGTGCTAATGTTTTCTCCAAGTGCTTTATCCAATGCTTCTCCCTTGGAAGCATAGGGGGGCCAGACAGTCTGAATGCACCCTGTAGCAGTTCCCTGCAGTTACTTTACCTGACAGTCCTGGTAGCCTTATCATTTCAGTATTTCATACATTTTCCTTGTACAACTTCAATAACTTGTCAAATAATAATTGTGAATAATAAATCAATTAGCTATTTTATTTTATTTTATTTTATTTTATTTTATTTTATTTTATTTTATTTTATTTATTTTATTTT
>VXAU01002231.1:264810-284039 GCA_013399695.1 Formicarius rufipectus | reverse complement strand
AAAAAAAAAAAAGAGGAGAAAACTGATTAAATGTTTGAAAAGATTTACACAGGAAAAGGAGGAAGCTGAAAATGTGTACAGCTTAGCTAAGCAGTGACTCAGAGGGATCTGATTGCCATCCTCAAATATTTTGGAGAGGTTAAACACATGGGTGGGGAGGAACTACTCAGGATAACAAGGGAAAGGAAGCAATGTGATTGCAGACAGTTTGGGTTGAGCTGGAGGCATATCTTCTCAATGGTATGACTAGTTAAACTGTGGAACAATTTGCAAGTGAAGCGATGGTGGTCTCAGCCTTTTAGCCAATTACTGCCAGATGGGGAATACACGTGGTGATGAATAATCCTATTGTGGAAGTAGATGGACTTGACAGATTTTTAATGAGCTGCTTTTATTATGGTTTCCAGCCTCTGGGATCTCAGAATAAAAAAAGTAGAAGCAGATGAAAAAGTGAGAGGCAGGTACAGCTTTACTGATGTTTGTTACTTTAAGAAGGTAGTATCTTTCTATAACCAGAAGCATTGTTTGGGGCAACTCCCAGTATGAGGACTGAACAGACTGAAAGCAGCTTTGCCAAGAGGGACTTTGGGTGGATGAGAGGCTGGACATGAGCCAGCAACGTGCACTTGCAGCCCAGGAAGTCAACCATGTTCTGGGCTCCACCAAAAGCAGCATAGCCAGCAGGGTGAGGGAGATGGTTCTGCCCCTCCACTCTGGTGAGACACCACCTGGAATACTACATCCAGCTCAGTGCTCCCCAGCACAGAAAGGATATCAACCTGTTGGAGCAAGCCCAGAGGAGAGCCACCTCCTCTGTTGATTAGAGGGATGAAGCACCTCTCCAGTAAGAAAAGGCTAAGAGAACTGGGATTGTTCAGCCTGGAAGAGAGAAGGCTTCAGGGTGACCTAATTGTGGACTTCCAGTACTTGAAGGAAGCCCAAGGAAGAAAGATGGAAATGGACTTTTTACAAGAGGATGTAGTGACAGGGCAAGTGGGAACAGCTTCAAACTGAAACAGAGTAGGTTTAGATGAGACATTAGGAAAAAATTCTTTACTGTGTGGGTGGTGAGGCACTGCAACAGGTTGCCCAGAGAAGCTGTGACAGCCTCACCCCTGAAAGTAGGATCACAGACTCATAGAATATGATGAGTTGAAAGGGACCCCTCCGGATCATCAAGTCCAACTCCTGGCTCTGCACAGAACACCCCAAGAATCACACCATGAGCCTGAGAGGACAATCCAAGAGTTTCTTGAACTCTGTCAGGCCTGGTGCTGTGACCACTGCCCTGGAGAGCCCGTTCCAATGCTCAACTACCCTCTGGGTGAAAAATTTCTTTCTGACACCCAACTTAAACCTCCTTCAACTCAGTTTCATGCCATTTCCCCAATTTCTCTCACTGGTCACAAGAGGAAGATATCGGTACCTGCCCTTCTGCTTCCTCTTGTGTTCAAGGCCAGATTGGATGAAGTTCTGAGCAGCTTGTTCTAATGAAAGGTGTCCCTGACCTCCGCAGTGGGTTTGGAACTGTATGATCTTTAAGGTCCCTTCAAACCCAGGTCATTCTATGATTCTATAATTTTCATTTTTTATTCTATGTCATTGCTCTTTGTAAAATCACCCTATTATTTCATTCCCTTCAATCTAAAATTTCCTTAGTTTAATTGCACTCTATTAAAATGGAACTAACAGAAGCATAAACCATCTGCATCTATTCTTTCTAAAACTAAATAACACCCATTTTGCCAAACCGATAATATTTAAATAGGTTTAAAGAATTGTGTAGCTACACTCACACTAAAAGTATGTATTTGTACATTTTCATCCTTTTCTGTCCGCGGATAGAGACAACATTAATGACTTCTATAGTACTCTTCTGAAAGGAAACCAATTGCTGCACAAACTGGTTTCACAGCCAACATACAAAAGACATTCCACTCATAAGTGTTAGGCAGCAGCTAAACACTGAAAAAAGCAAGAATATTAGAACTCTGGATTTATATGGCTTGGAGAGAAAGATGCCTCCAGATGAAACAGCAACACCATGTAGGCCAGGACTGAGCACATTTCTTACATTAGTAATGGTTTTTGGGACCACAAACAGCATGTTCATGGGTTCAAGGGTGCCATGAACAACATTACCACCTCTGCTTTGCAGGAAAAAAATGAGGTTTTGAAACACAATGTGTGCTCTATTAAATAGAGGAAAGGATAAGATAAAAATGTGTATTTCCTAAAGAAAGAAAGGAAAATACTAGCCCATCTTAGGATTTGAAAATGTGTGCTTGAAAATGAATTTCAAATATTGGAATTAAACTGCTTAAAGACAGTTTTCTAGGATAGTGGTAATGCACAGCATAGTGAAGGAAGCCATGCTTAAGCAGAGGCATGATTTGTTACTCAGACAAGACACATGTCCTGACATATTTACATGACATGAAAGTTGGTCTGAGTAATTCAAGCAGAAAGAAAAGTCAAAATTGCACCAGGATTTCAATTTTGTGAGCTGTCATGGTCCATACACTCTTCTTCAACAATTTGCACTGTTACCAGCCACTCACCAATCAAAATCTGAGCCTCAGCAGAACATTGAAATGTCCATGAAGTAAGGACTAGATATTAAAAAAAATGAAATTTTTATTCATGCACTGACATTTCTCTCCAAAAGTCTGGTGTCCTTAGTCATCAAAGGCTTTCAAAAGCACCTATATTTAAAGTTTGGAAAATGGTTCTAAGACAAAATGAGTTTACAGCTTAGAATTTATTTAAACAAGAGAAAATCAGGGCAGAAACTGTCGCATTGTATAATTCATGTATAATTGCAATTCACACTGTTGAATAAGTGCTTGATACTAAGCAACAGAACAAAGATAGGTGAGATTAATGGAATGGGTTTCCTGGAATAAATAATTCCCCAGCAGAAGAGTAGAGATATACTCAGTCCCAGCCTTTTTGTCGCAGCAGTCCTGGAGTAGAGAGTAACACAAAAGAGGTCATGAAACAGAATGAGGACAGAGATGCTGAAAAAAGCATTGAGCATCCCTACAAATGTGCAAAAACTCAGTGACTGAGCAGTCAGGGGAGACACAGCAGAGCAGAAATAAGGTGGAGGTGAAGCACAGCTCAGTCAAGCTTCAGCTGAGTGCTTGAAGAGGCACCTGCTGTGGACAAAAGAGCACCTGAGCAGATTGCTGGTGTGAGGAAAGTGCAATGTTACCAACCATGATAATTAAGCTGAAAAGATGAAGGGTGGGACAAAGATGTTAGAAGTAAACTCAGAAAGGTTGCAAATACATTGGCCCAGATTCCAGGTTTCCTTCAACACAAAGGGACTTCAGAATCATAGAATGGCTTGGCTTGGAAGGGACCCTAAAGATCATCTAGTTCCAACCTCTCTGTCATGGACATGGACACTTTCCACTAGATTGGGTTGCTCAGGGTCTCATCCAACTTGGCCTTGAATACCTCCAGAAATGGGCCATCCACAACTTCTCTGGGCGACTTGTTCCAATGCCTCACAACCTCAGCTCCTCACAGTAAAGAATTGCTTCTTCATATCTAATCTGAACCTACTCTCTTTCAGTTTAAAGCCATTACCCCTTGTTCTTGTAAAAAGTTTCCCTCTACAGGTTTCTTATAAGCTCCTTTTCAGAACTGGAAGGCTGCTATATATTGTCTCTGGAGCCTTCCCTTCTTCAGGCTGAACAACTCCAGCTCTCCCATCCTGTCTTCACAGAACTGATGCTCCAGCTCTCTGAGCATCTTCATGGCCTTCCTCTGTACCTGCTCTAATAAGTCCATATCCTTCTTGTGTTGGGAGCCCCAGAGTCAGACATATCCAGGTAGGGTCTCACAAGAGCAGAGCAGAGGGGCAGAATCACACTCCTCCATCTGCTGGATTTGCTTCTTTTGATGCAGCCCAAGATAGGCTTGGCATTCTGAGATATGAGTGTTCCTTGCCAGGTTGTGCTGACTTCACTTTTTGTAGCAGGGGTTTAAAAAGCTAAAGCTCTTTAAAATTTCTAGCCACACTGTTAGGGAAACAATTTACAAGCTCACATGATTGGCAGAACTGATTTGGAATAGTTTATTTAATTTGTGCCTTGCCCACAGCTCAGGCTCTCCCTGTGGTATATCCTCAGCATCAGCCCCAGCACCTCCTGCCCACGTCAGGCTGTAGCCACTCTGTGAGGATCTGACTGAGAGTGAACCAGCTGGCTCAGGTTGCCCAACAGGCCTGGCTTTCTAAAGGGCCATGGTACACCTATGTCTTAACTTAGATGTTAAGATTTTGATACTTTAACACATGAAAAGATCAGGTCTAGTGATGTTTTAGAAAAATTGAGAGAGGAAATCTGATGTTTTCTAAAGAAAACCACAAAGTATCAGAGAAGAAGAGCATCAACTTCCCATCAAACTTTGCTTCAGCTAAAATCTGAAGTGTAACCTCACGTCTGTGACTCCAGGGTGCATTTGGCCCACTGGATAGTGGTCTCCACTCTGGCTCTTGTATTTCCACCATGTACTTGGATAAAAGGAGCCTGTATAGTTTTCTGCCTACTCCTCCTGAGGGTAAGATGTTTTATTGTAACAGGAGAATCATACAATGGAACCTCTCACCAGTGAAAGCCAACGATGACTGTGATCCTCTGAGATTTCATACTTTGCAATCAACCAAATGCAAAAAAAAGGGCTGGAAGCCCTCAGCCATGAAAAGAAAGAGGAGAAACCTATCTGACGAATGCCTTTGTTGTACATAGCTTTTCATTTTAGGCCTCCTTTAATCCAATATAGCATCCTATAAAATATATCTTCATTCTACTCTTTTTTTTAAAAGGCAAGTCTCTTGATAATCTTTTGTTCTCTATTTCTACTTAGTTGGATTGTATCATCTTTTTTCTCTTCAAATTTTGCCTCCTTCTCAGGCTTTCAAAATCACATTTCCTTTACTCTCTCTATACCCATCAATCCGTTTTCTTTCACATATTATCCAATGTCTTAAATTCTCTCTTTGAAACAAAAAGAGCAACTGAGTCTTTTCAAGTCCTCAGGTCTATAAAAATCTGCACAAATTCAGTCCCAGACCCTGGGTGCCTTTAGCATTATCATTTACTTTGGAAAAGATTTTAAGATGTAAAAAAGAAAATTAGTTTTAATGGTAAATATTAGTGCATTTTTTGCAGAATGTCTAAAGCAAGACAAAATATGAATACTAGGAACCCTGAGAAAAGTTATAGATTTATCTCTGAGAGTAGCCCTGCAGAGAAGAACTTTAGGATACTGGTTGATGAAAAATTAGACCTAAGTTAGTAATGTATGATTATAACCCAGAAAACAAATCATACCCTGGGACACATCAAAAGAAACAGTGGTTTGCCCCATCTACTCACTCCCATGAGATCCTATACTGTGGTTCTATGATTCTAAGATATATATTGACAGTAGAGTTAATGCTATTAAATATCTTAAAGAATATGGGTTTTAGTATTTCCTTTCTTAAATAGGGTAGCCATCTTTTCTTTTAAAATACAGCTTAGCCCCTTTTGGCGAGTCTCACAAAGGGATTTCTGAAAGATGCATGTGAGAAAATGTGGGACAATAGTGTATATATATATAGTAACAGCAGTATAGAGTAAAAGTATCTCCACTGTTATTAGGCTATTGTCCCCATTTATCAGCTCTGATTTATACAGAACTGTCAAACATTTAGGGATTCCTGGGGAATATCAGTTTCAAACTTTTGGGTGAGCTGTTACCTGATTTTGACTTAATTTTCCATCTGAATTCCTATATGGGTAGAAATAAAGTCAGAAAGTGGCACTCTAGGGCCAAAGAGGCAATTATAAAGTGGAACACAAATAACAAAAACCAAACCAAAACAAAGAAGCAACCAACAAAATTTTCTTAATTGCTTACTGACTCTCATAAGAACAATTGAATTTTTAGCATGATAATTTAATGATCGCTTCTATTGCAACTGCATCTCCCTTCATTTTTTACCCTATATTAAGTAAATCACATGTAGAGCATAATATTACAGACAATCTTCCATTGCATTAAAAGTTTAGAAACATAGCTCATTTAATATAATAAAAGCACCAGAAGAGCCATTCATTCCCAATGGATATGCCCCACTGAAATAGTAATTCAACCTTTGGGCAGGCCATGCCTCCTAAGTTTCAGTGTGTATTGTGACTACAGTTCAGGAGGTACAGTAGCAGTGTCTCTCCCCATAGACTGATGAAAAATGTATTTTTTAATCTTATCTGAAGGGTAACAGGCATTAGTAGTCAAACAGATTCTTTGAATTTGATTAACTGAAAGCCCTACAGTAAAGGAGAATAACTTCCAGTTGACCCAACATAAGAACAGGTTTTTTTGTGAGCATTTGAGATAAAGCCTTGGTGTTCATGCAAATTACTATCTGAATAAGAAAAATGTTTTATGCATATGTATGATGGTAATCGCAAACTTCAAAATAAGACCTCAAAACAACTTTACTGTAAAGCTGTTACAGTTTGTTTGGAATACAGAGTAGAAGACTTCCATTAAAAACCAAGATGAATTATTCCCCTCTGGCCATTCTGTACACATTGGCTGATGATTTTTTCATTTGCTTTTCTTCTCTTTTCTTAGAGTTAGACCCAAAATCATAACATTTTAATCTCAAAATCAATCTTCAGAAAATATGTGGGTTTGTTAAAAATAGTGTTAACATGACAATGTAGGAAAGGATAAACCATCTCTGCATAAATAATTGACATAACAGTCCTACATAGTGAAGGCTAGTGCAGTTGGGCAAACAGAGATGGAGGATACAATATAAGCAAGAACTTCACTCTGAATCTTCCTTTTTCCCCTCAAACTGAATATGGACCAAAGCATTCTGAATAAACAGAGATATGTACATACTTTTAGGTGTCTGAAAAATCAGAATCAGCAATGTCAGGGGATGAGGGGCAACTCTTATATGATTTCCAGTCATTTCAAGTGAAAACATTAGAAATGTGGGGTTTGCAGCAATCTCAGATTACAAGATGTTTCAACATCATTAAGCATTTGAATCTTTCACAATCAAAAGTTTTTAAACTTGTTTAAAACTTTTCACCCCTGCATTGGTGATTGTATCCCATGTTACTGAGTCTTTCCCCGATAGCTTCGCCTTATGCAGAGTGAGATCTCAGTCCTGAAACATTTTCTATGAGAATAAACACAGAGAGGCACCTGGATTTCACTGAAGAGCCCGCCACTGTTTTTGGCCCAAGTCATGGTTAAATGGTGTTCTTTCTTGACTCTGTGCCCTGATAATAGAGTATCTGGATTGTTTCTCTGCTAAATAGATGTGTGAATGGAGAAAAATCAAACATCATAATACAGAGATTTTTCACCAACCTCTTGGACTGTTTTAAGAATTAATTTCTGAAACTAATTTGCCACTATCTGAATACTCATAAACACCAAAGACTTTGCATATTAATTTCAGCATTATCAAAATTATCAAATCCACTTCAGGTTTTGTTAAATGCTTTCATATTACACAACCCCTCAAAGTTTAAGGTTGGAAGGTACCATAGTGTGTCTTTTGATCCAACTTTTCCGCTCAACCTAGAGCACACTACTCAAGATTATATTCAGATGGCTTTTGAATGTCTCCAGGTAAGGAGGCTTCCACAACCTCTCTGGGCAGCCTATTCCAGTGCTCAGTCACCCTCAAGGTAAAGACATTCTTCCTCATGTACTCTGTAAGAAACCTACACCTCTTTCAGTGAGGGTGTAACCTGCTGCCTTATGACTGACATTTAGCTCCAAGACTTCTTGGATACATAAGATAGTCTCAGCAGGAGCAAAGAGAAAATACTCCTCACCACTACCCCCAACTCCTCCTTACTGATGACGTACTCGGGCTCTTTGGTTTCATGTGAAGAACTAAAAGTCTGCTGTAATATAATAAAGATAAGGGTTCGTGGAAAGAAGGACCTGTAAAAACAAAAAGCCCCGAGAAACGGAAAAACAAACAAACCACAAGACATTCTTCCTCATGTAAAAAAACCAAACAAAACAAAACAAAAACAAACAAACAAAACAAAACAAAACCCAAACAAGGAAACAAAAAACACCAGAACAACAGAAAACAAATATTCAGTGATTTCCACTGAATGCTTTGAAAGGCTTGTGACAAGAACTCCACTTATCATGTTCTTACCTGCTTTTTAAAAAAATCAAATAAAATGTCAAACCTGTATGATGTAGCTGATTTTAAGACTAACTAAATATAAAATAAAAAAAATATTGATAGTATCACTTGCACTTCAAAATGCAAAATGAAAAATATTTTTCTCTGCAAAACATACTCAAAGACTACGTTTCAAACTAGTTGCTATGACTACCACAACAGTGCTTTAGCATATTTGCTTTAAAATGTCATCATCCTGCCATCGTGTGCCAATTTGAGGTACTGCTCACAAAGCTTGTATTTAATATCAAAGTTATGGCTCAGTTTTAAAACTTGGACATTCTATCACTACCGAAATGCATTTTGCAACATAAACATCATGTTTCAAGCACTTGGAATTATTAAATTGCTATGATGCCAAATGAGAATGATTAATGCATATATAAAAATGTGATACAGTGACAGGTTTTACCTCTTTTACTTTAGAGACAATGCTCTATAATGTAAACCAGTTGGGAAACCAACAGCTAAATTGATGACATTGGTAACATTAACACTTTTCTTGAACAAAAATGAACAATTACAGTCTTGGACTTTTTCTCCTTTGACCCAGTCTCCTTCAATTCCAGACTGTGAAGAAAGTCACTCATCTTCCTCCCCACTGATCATCTGATCTAATCAGGTATGCTGCATCAGATTACCCAGTTTTAGCAGGCTACATACACAAGATGGGAAAAGGAGGGAAATCTGCTTTACCTTCTGCTCAGACTACAGAAACCAAAATCTCTCTCAGTGTCTGGGTGCATACCCAGGCAGCTCCCAGTTCTGTATCAGAGGCAGGAGGTTGGTGCATGGTGGGCATGCACCGACCTCTCCCTCCTCTACCACAGGGAGATGTTCAAACACACACCCTTAAATTCCAGTAAGTAAGCACAGACACAATGGTTTTTTTTCCCTTTTGTATTCCTGAACAGCCATAAAACTTGATCTGTTTGAAGTAACAACATCCCAGATTCTATTCCAGCCTTGAAGTTGAAACCTTTCAAGACACATAAAGAAGTAGCAACCACTTTTCTCATTCACTTCTTCAGTGCTAGACAATGATGAGTTTGCATCAGGCTCCTAAGCCCCCTTGCTGACAGATGCCAGTTTGCTGTTTAAATGCCAGCTGGCCAACATGAAAGTGAATTCATGCAGCACTGAGAGTGCTGTTTTGGCTAAGACACGGTTAATTTTATTCACAGTAGCAAAGTAGGGTGCTATGTTTTGGATTCGTGGTGAAAACACAGTTGACAATGCAAAGATGTTTTTGTTACTGCTGAGCAGGGTTTACACAGCAACAAAGCTTTTTCTGCTTCTCACACCACCTGGCCAGCGAGGAGGCTGGGGGTGCACAAGGAGTTGGGATGAGGCACAGCTGACCCCAATGGACCAAAGGAATATCCCTTGCCACATGGCAGCATAGCCAGCATATTAAAGTGGGAGAAGAAGGCAGGGGGGATGTTCAGAGTGATGTTATTTATCTTCCCAATTCATCATTAAGTGCAATGAACCCCTGGTTTCCTGGAGAGAACACCTGCCTGCTCATGGGAAGTGGCAAATAAATTCCTTATTTTGCTTTCTGTATGTGGCTTTTACTTTACCTGTTAGACTGCCTTTATCTTAACCCAGAGTTTTCTCAGTTTTACTCTTGGGAAGTGAGTGAGCTGAGTTGCCAGCTGGGGTTAAACCATGACACTAAGCCACCAAAAACCCACAAACAAACAAAAAAAAACCCTAACAAACAAAAAAGCTGAAATAGTTCAGGAACTCCGGGAAGGAAGCATTCACATTTTTCATAAAAACTCTAAATCAGAGGGTGTGAATGAAAATAAATCACTGAAACTCTTTAGCCAGCTGTTACACATGAAGCAAAACATTCCCTAAGAAGTTTTTTCAAATCTCCACAAAGCATATGAACTATCCCTCCTTCAGCTGAGGCAGGTTACAACTATTAAGTATCCATGTATAACTTTATCCAGTAGATAATTTAGAAATGGGAAACTATGTTGTCTCCAGAGCAGAGCAACTCAATACTACCGATCTAATAAAATATTTTACATCTCCTGCCATTCTACCATGGAGCACTTTTAGGTCCTTTCAATGGCAGCCAGACACTAGCAAGCTCAGTACAAAGTTTTCTCACCCAAAGTAGTTCTGTTTCTTCATTAATTTCCTTAATTAATTAATTAATTCTTAATTAATACCCTTTCCCCCCTTGTGGTTGGAAATGAGTCAAAGCTGTCAGCGATAATCAGAACATTTACCCATGCCCCTTTCTTTGACAAACTGAGGGATTTTGGTGTCTCTTCTCTGAAACCAGAGACCTAATCCTGCAAAGAGTTACTCACACAAAGAGTCCCATTGATTGCAGTAGCACTAATTTCCACAGGTTTTCAAAATTCCATCCTTCTGCTGTGCACATGCTATACCCATTACTCAGTGGCCTAAGCAACTGATGAGAAATGATGTAATTAGACTTCCAGGGCTAAAGTCCAACAGGTTCACAAGGGTGGTAGCTACACATCTCCACTGCAAGGTCTAACCATTCTTCATAGCCATTTAATCTTACCCATTTTATTTGCTTATGTTTTACTTTGAACAAATCTAAATTTATGAACTGGTCAAAACCAAAGCCTATACTAAGAACTATTCTTTTGGGTCCAGGCTAACAGGAGCTGGCAGGTTAGTTTAACCCTCTCGTTTAATTTGTAGCAGCGGAGATATCTAAAGCTCCTAATCTTGGAATAGCATCAAGAACATGTAATTATCTCAGCATTGCCTCCTGCCACAGGTTATGCATTTGGATGCTGCAAATTTTCCTCCTGCATCCCGATGCACATTTTTCACAGGACCTGTCCTCTGTGATGAATGTTTTTACTGCCTTGCAGCACAGAAGGGATCTTTCCTGCCTTGGGCCACTACATTTAATCAATTGAAAAAAATAATGATAAGGTTTTCTGCATTTGCACTGTGTCATAGCATAGAATAATTTGATACAATGACAAGGACAGGATTCGATTTTTTTGAGACAGAGGTAAAAAGGCAACCTAGCACTCATATCTGATCCCCTCCACTGATCTGTGTTGTTCACTGGGCAAGCCCAGAGCAGGTGAGTGACCACCTCCTCCCTGTAGCAGTGTATTTGGGTCCATTTAGGTAAAAAAATCATTGTTAAACAAAAACAACTCAGTGGGCTGATCCACAGCCAGCCACTTTTGTTCATAGTCACAAGTTACACCAATAAATCTGAGTCACGACTTGCTAATAGTGCTGACAAGGTGGGAGGTAAAGACAGCACTGTTTAAGGCATGAAAAATAGGGCTAGTAGATCTCTCAGGGGTCATTTAGACTAGTTTTCTCCTCTGCCTCAAGAAAGAATAATTACATGAATATAGTTGTCAGGTATCATCCACCTTACCAGTTGTTTTTTAAACTTGTTCACAAAAATCTCACTAGTGATGGCGACTATGCATTATCCCAGGGAAATCTGTTTAGTGTTTTTACCTTCTAACTTTCAGGATTTTTTTTTGTTTTGTCTGATGCATCTCTGCAACCTTGTGTTGTTCATCTCTTCTCCATGTTCTGCTTCGGTATATTACCATTTAATTCATGAAATGCATAGTGCTGCTCTTTGCTTGAAAGCATTTAATAAATAAATTTCTATTCTCATCAATTCTGGATCAAATTCATTGCATTTGTGAGAATGGCTCTCATGTTGCCCCTGAGTAGACCCTTACAATGTGCAGTGCCTCGTTGTTGAAGCACACATCACGTGTTGTTTCCTTCTTTGATCTTTAGAACTAATATTGCCCAAAAGCCTACCTTAAGCACTCACATGTACGTTTTCTTGTGTGCACTCACGTGTAGAAAGTCATGTTACTGAAGAATATGCATCTGCCAATATCTGTTTGCTTGTGCAAAGTGGGAGGTATGGAATTTCTGCCATAGGTGTGCAAATAACGCCTTGCAAGCTGCAGGATGAGTGGGCCTCTACACTTTATATCATGTGCTGTATCATTCATGCACTGATGTGAAACCCTTTTACAAGCCAAAGAACAACTCACTTTGCCAATCCTATATTTTCAATAGTGTCTGGCTCTTACACAATGTGCTAGCACACACTGTGCAAAGGAGTCCTGGGTCCAAGTTTAAGCATTGGCCCATGCAGCTTATCTGACAACCCAATCCCTGGCTCTGTTGAGATGACAAACTTCCTTCAGAAAATCAGCTGGCCCTGGAAAAATGCCCCTAAATTGTTCAGCAGAATTCCTTCATCCTCTCTGAAATTACCCATCATACACCAAAGTAAAAGAAAAAACTACATATCAGGACACATGGCACTAACCCTGTCCTCAAACAGAGCTAGTGAACAAAAACCACTCACAAACACTCTGACCCAGAGCCAGTGTTCTGGACTGAGCACAGCCTAGCTTCAGGCCAAGGCATGACAGAATATCCATCCTCGATCCTGGCTTTCTCTGAGAGTACTTAGTACTGCTGACTGTAGAGTATTCCTGATCAAGAGAGGGGCAGGAGACTTGGGAACTTCTCTAAAATTAATTCAGTGTAAGAATAGATGGAATTGAAGCCCTCCCAAAAGAGGTCCTGGAGAACTGTGGTGGGAAGACACAGCTTCACCAGCTGACTCAGACCATTCTCATGCATTGTCTAAATGAAGGCAGAAGAACTGGAGAAGCATCATGGATACAAACACCAGTATTTTCAAACTTTTCCTTGTCCCTCACCACATACAATGTCTATCATTGAATTGGGTAGAAAAGATCAATTCACAGCTGATTAGCAGCTAGATAAATCTGAGGAAGAGTATTATCTGAGCCAGTAGAGGGAGGCAAGCACAGTGAGAAGTTTGCAGCTAATGAGTGAGAAAACTTGTTTGGCTGAAGGTGAAAGCTGACTTTGAGTGTATGGTCCTTTTCGAAGAAAATACACACCTGAAAAGACAATATAAAGTTTCCACTCTACCATACAGGAATATATGTTTTCTGTCAAATCTCCAAAGCAAAACCAACTAATTCTTCTGCATCAGTAGGTGCTGCCCCAGCCTTAGCATCTGCCTTCAGTGTTTACTGCCTGAAACTGCAGCAAGGCACTATTACGGAACAAGAACATTTTTAACTTCGTATCTCCAAGGACACTCCAAAACATTCAGAATGGTGTAGATTTGCATCTCCATGGCTTTCAGTAGCCTAGGCCCTGGGACAGGACCCTGCACAGTTTCCAGCATGCTAATGTGCTGCACAATCACTCAGTGCCATAGAAAGGGACCTGGGGGTCCTGGTCGATGGCAAGTTGAATATGAATCAGCAGTGCCATTTCCAGCCAGTCATGGGAGGGGATTGTCCCACTCTGTTCTGCACTGGAGTGGCCTCACCTTGAATATTGTGTGCAGTTTTGGGGCACAGCAATATAAGAAAGATATTAAGATATTAAGCTATGAAAGCGTCCAAAGGAGGGCAACAAAGATCGTGAAGGGCCTTGAGGGGAAGCCGTATGAGGTCATTTGGTCTGTTCAGCCTGGAGAAGAGGAGACTGAGGGGAGAAGTCATTGCAGTTACAACTTCCTTGTTGAGGGGAAGAGGAGGGGCAGGCACTGATATCTTCTCTGTGGTGACAGTGACAGGACCCAAGGGAAGGGCCTGAAGCTTTGGCAGGGGAGGGTTAGGTTAGATATTAGAAAGAGGTTCTTCATCCAGAGTGTGGTTGGGTACTAAAACAGACCTCCCAGAAAACTAGTCACAGACCAAGCCTGACAGAGTTCAAGAAGTGCTTGGATGATACTCTCAGGCATATGGTGTGACTCTTGGGGATGGTCCTGTGCAGGGCCATGAGTTGGACTTGATGATCATTGTGGGTCTCTTCCAACTTGGCATATTCTGTTATTGTGTTAATCCGTGATTATCCTTTATTGTGGTAATGGAGTTCTTGTCTTTCTTCTATTTTCATTATCAAGTCACTCAGCGAAGAGACAGTCACAGCAGTCATTTACAGAGTGACTAAGTTTACACAGCACTATGTGTCATGATGCAAAGGATCCTATCTAGTGACAGCTGTAAGGAGAATTCTGTAAGCAGTGAATAGAAACATAGCCAGCAATTTGAGCAATAACTTTACAGTTTCTCTGTGATTTACTGTGAACTATTTTATTCCTGATTATAATCACTTAGAGAAGACGCTCCAATGATACAATGGCACTGATGCTGTCACCTGGTACTTCCCAGCCTCGGGGTTCTCCTAGTGTGATTCTCACATCTATGCAGAACAGGTCTGCAGGTCTTGGTGTGGGTTTTGGGCATATTTTTGTGGCAGAGAGCCAGTTTCAACACTAATGCTTCCAGGATAAGCTACGTAAAAATTTGGTGACCATCATAAGCAACAGTCTATCTGTGCCTGTCTGAAGGATGATGACCAGGACATTCTGTCCTGTCTGATGGATGATGCTCAGTACATTCTGGCTTCTCTCTTCAAAGTTATTTTGCAATGGACTTTAAAACTCTGCCATCAGTGTGGAAAGGGGTTGTTTCGTCCTGCCAGCAGGATAATTACTGCACAGCAGCTAGACTGCTGCAGAGTCCCAGTGGTGCCAAGGACCCTACAGTCTTCTTTCCGGGTTGATGTATAATGCCAGTGCAAGTGAGAGGGAGCCTCGACACTTCCCAGCTTCAGGGGAGTCAGAACCTACTACCTACTCTAGAAGGCTGGTCTTCTCCTACTGTTAATAGAATGGCAAACCTTTCCAGAATGCAATTCAGAAGAGGAGCAAAAATTAAATATGTAGGAGTGCATGTGTCCCTGCCAGCTGTTCACTTTGTAGAGAAGTCTACAGTATTTTACCTTCACTAGCATATTTGTGTCTGAGGTAACCCTGAGTCACTCTGAGGGAATGCTGACCTTTTATGGGAATGAGATGAGACCCTTGTTATAACAGCATTGTGCACTTACTTCATGTACTACATTGCCCTGATGTCTGCATATTCACTCCAAAACCAGCCTAATCTGCCTTGCATCCAAATATACAAGTCTGCAGATGCAATGTTTCCATATATTCTCCAGTACTCATAAATATATATATGGGATGAATATTCAATACTGTAATCTTGGCATTCCCCAGACTAGTTTAGGGATGACAAATATAACTTCTGATCACACTCTGTTCATGTGGAAAAGTTAGAACAGCTGCTGCTATTTCAGTTCTTATAGGCAGGGAGTTAAATTACCTACAAATAGACATAGTAAGTGTAACCCAGAAAGCAGACAGCACTGGGAAGTGTGCTGTGTGACCTGCCTCCCGACAGACACAAGGGCTTACAAGAGGATACCTGGAAAGCAAGCTATAAAGCTGCCCTTTGAAGTGCTTACATTAAGGCAAACACAACCCTCTAACCCTCTGCCCCTTAGGAGCTGGAACCAAGTTTTCTGGAGCACTTTCATGGGTTTGTTTTGTTTTGTTTTTTTCTACTAAGGAAGTAGAGATGAAAATCTTATCCAAGAGTTTACTTGACCATAAAAAGAACTCAAGGTCAAAACATGGTAAAACAGACAAACCTTGCTGTAACTATTTTGAAATATGACTCATAGGGGTTAAAGAAGGGGAAAGCAAAACATACTCAAGTTAACATTTAGAGTTTTAGTCTGTTCCCCCAATTTCCTTGACAAGTCTCCTGACCTACCTCATCAACTGTAAACATGCATGTGTATAACAACAGTAGCTAAATTCCAGCAGCCAGGCAAAGAAGTGAATATTCTTCCTTAGAGCCAGCCAGCTCATTTTCGATGGCATATGTGACATAATGTTTTTCCAAAAAAAGTAATTTCTTTGGTTAGCAATATGAATATAAGCTGTTAGAAATATCTGCATAAACCTATCTTCTCCCTTCTGCTTGTTTCCATTTTCCTACTAGATACTCTCCAGGCAATCAGCAAAAACACAATAGGATTTACATAGCCAACAGCAGTATAGGTAATGTAAAATGTACTGCAATATAGGAACAGGAGAAAAACCTGACAAAGAGAGTACACAGGACCCTTTGGAAAAAAATTAAAACAGATAACAGTTTTAGAAAGTGCAAAATATAAAACCAAAATAATAGTTTTCCATGAGACAAAAAAGGACAAGACTTTTTGGAGAAGTGAAAAGAAAAATTATTTGCTCAAAAATAATTTGCCTTGAAGAAATGATTCATCATTAATAGAGAGTTGGAAAGTAAATATGGAAGAAACCTAAGAGGTCATCCAGCCTATTTTCTTGACTACCTAGTATTTTGAACTGTCTTGGCTCTTTCAGCACAAGAATTGCCTTTGAGGTGCACTTCTAAGACTTCCTTTCCTATAGATGTTCATGCAACACGTGAACAGAATCAAAGAGATATTCTAAACTAAGCCGAAGATTTCATCCTAGGTGAGGTTTAACTTATTGTAGAATATGTTCCATTAGGCAGGTTGGAATGAACATAGCAATTAAGCAAAGCAATATTTAGTCCAATTTTATACCCCAATTGTAATATTTTAGTTCTAATTATTGTCAATTTGTTTCATCCTAGACTGCTAGATAGTGACCTTCAGCTTCTCATTTTTGCTGATCACTGAAAGACCTTCATTGCAAAGGGAATAAGACATGTTTGCCACTATACAGCTCCCATTTTTACACATTTATTTGAACTGACAGCAGGTAACTCGACCTGGAAAAAATGAACAGGAATACAGTTCATAGAAATGTCAACCAGGTATTGCTTGGGTGCATTTCTCTAACATCAGTATTAAGAGCCAGGCATCATAAATGTTCTGCAACTCACTGAACTGTGAAACCACTTTGAAAGCAAACCTTGAAATTTTGCTTATGAAACACTTACACTGATAAATTTAATTTACTGTAGCTTTCTGAAAACAACAAATATACATTAAAGTTCTGAAACAATGGCAATTGCATAAGAAATGACAAAATAACAACATAATTTTTATTGACAGCTTCCTATCTGTCCTAATGTTCTGCTCATTTTAGGTCTGTTTTTCTATTTTGTGGAGATTGATATTTAGAAAATAGCTTCAAGATTTAATTCCACAGAATATGTAGGCAGCACAAACTGTTTTCAAGTATGCTGTTACTCTGTCAGGAAAGTTAACAATTATTAGTTTAAAGTGTAATATTGCCCATATTTATTCATGTGGCAGAAAAGAAAATGCAGCAACATAAACACTTGTATAACTATATATGAGCAGAGACATGAAACTTAAAAAATAAAAGGCAGCCTTAAAAAGAAGGTACTCTTTTGTTTTTCCTGTTGTTTTCCACCCTTTAATCAAAGTATGCATTCCAGAAATTTGAATCAGGTTCTGATCCTGCAAATACTTGCAATGTGTTTAAGGTTAGGTGCCTTGTCCTGCTGGTTATTTAATTAAGTTCTGTGTAGAATGAAATTGCACAATGGGAATCCTTCCCAGGGCTCATCTTACTGTTCTCTCAGGCTTTGATACTGAGATGGGACAAAGCCAAGTGCAATGCAGCTCTAAGTCAGCATGTTCCCATTGGAGTTCAAGAAAGAAACGTATTTGTGCTCTCCTAAGTAACAGCTAAAATATTTTCAAAGTACTTTTAACTCATACTCCTATTTTAGATGCCTCCAAAGACTTAATACAGAACATGAGAAAATGAACTATCAGGTACCCTGTCTCTCTGGGGGTGTGTTAAATTGATCAATATCCCAAAAACCATTGGGAGAAATGTATAAAAACCTGAAAAGTTCTCTTATAGACCGGAACTGCTTTTACAAGTTGCACAGTCTCTATTCTAATAAAACTGGACCAGAATGATCCGATAAAAAATATCTCTACTAATATCCTGATTCCAGAGGTGTCAGGAGGCAATGAGCTGGAACAATGTTTTTTACTGTGTGACATCCAAACACAATAATAAAGGATGCATGACCTTTAATTAAGAGAAGGCAAATGTATTTAAATTCACTACATAAAGGTCCAAAAATTCTTGGTCTGAAAATCAAGAAACTGAAAATCACTCCTCTGAAAATATCCAGGAAGAAATGTTATCAATTATGGATGCTGAGTTTGACAGAAACAGTGGATCTCTGAATCAGTATATGAAAAAAAAAGGTTGACATTTATCCTAAAAGCACTGTAGTAGCCTTGCTGAAATCATGCTGACTGGGGAATGTAAACAGTGAAGCTGTACTTGCTGGAGTCTCACAAGAGCTGAACAGAAGAGATTCAGAACAGGAAAAAGCAATTATACACTTTTATCCTGAAGTAAAAGACCCAAGTCACATACCTAAAGACAAAACTTGAGAAAAATTTAAATCACTGACATGGAGAACATGTGAAATGGAAAAACAGGGCATTGGACNAAAAAATCAAACAAAACAAGCACAAACTCACAAAAACCACAAAGTATAACAAAAAAAGCCTCCCAAGAAACCACCATCAAGAAAAAAAAAACAAAAAACAACAACCCCAGAGCCAGAAATAGTGTTGACTTTGTTGGGAAAGGCTCTCAAAGTTAAACATAAAAAAATGCAGGCCAAACCCAGATACCACCTTGCTAGTAGAAAGAAGTGTCCTAGTTTGAAATAAAACCAATGAAACGAACAGTAACAAATGTTTTATTTCTACTGGTAATTATTAAACAGCACCAAGAAAAATTCCCAGGCACTAGAATTCAATTTTCNAACTTGAGAAAAATTTAAATCACTGACATGGAGAACATGTGAAATGGAAAAACAGGGCATTGGACTTTTACTGCGTCTCAAAATACTCATGGATAATATTTTTGAGAGAGTAAGTCTCAGGAGCTTGAAATTAAGATCTCATATGTTGCTTTAACCCACAGTGAAAATTATCTCATGCTTTTCAAAGTAATAAACATAAGTCATGTAAACATAAGATAATAAAGAGGCTTGATATTGATTTGACCTACACCAATTTGAAAAGTGCTAAAAGTGACCTTAAACCAGAAAGAAACAAACAAAATAATAATAAATAATAAAAA
>VXAU01002231.1:247133-264737 GCA_013399695.1 Formicarius rufipectus | reverse complement strand
AAAATAATAAAAGGAAAAATAAAAAACCACCAAAAAAAATCAAACAAAACAAGCACAAACTCACAAAAACCACAAAGTATAACAAAAAAAGCCTCCCAAGAAACCACCATCAAGAAAAAAAAAACAAAAAACAACAACCCCAGAGCCAGAAATAGTGTTGACTTTGTTGGGAAAGGCTCTCAAAGTTAAACATAAAAAAATGCAGGCCAAACCCAGATACCACCTTGCTAGTAGAAAGAAGTGTCCTAGTTTGAAATAAAACCAATGAAACGAACAGTAACAAATGTTTTATTTCTACTGGTAATTATTAAACAGCACCAAGAAAAATTCCCAGGCACTAGAATTCAATTTTCTAAATGTTTAGCCACTGCAAAGGTCCCTGACATTATTTTGACTCAGACCAACTAGAACCTTCACAAACAATTTAAAGGCACACCTCAAGAGTAAGCTCTCATTGTGACTGTTCCCTGCAGGCAGCTTGGATGCAATCATCTTTTCTTGGAGCTTAAACTAGTTTAATAGTTGGAGGTGGGCTATTCTGTGCCAGTTGGTCTCTGTGCTGGAGAACATTCCCAGACATGTTTATTTTATGAATACCAATGTTGTTAAATATTCCAGGTTGTAGGTACCTGAAGCTAAAGTTATTACAAGATTGTGACCTGCAGAGATTCAAAACCAGTAGATCAACAACTGCTGCATACAAACTGATAAGCTGACCAAGTGATGGAGGCGTCCTGAGAGACTCTACAAAGTGTTTTCTCCTGCAAGAACAGCTTCCTGGCAAACCATGCATTTAGCTGCAATATTTATTTTGTCACTCCAGCTAAAAGGCAATAGACTAAGGCTGTATTATTTGAAATAGGAGAACATTGAAAGTCTCCAAATGACCAAAACCAAAATTCAGTACTTATCACATTAAAGAGTTCTTGCTTATGATGATGGTACAGCTTAATTTTATTTTTTTTTCCCCAAATCACTGAAGGCTATTGACAGAAAGGACAGGGTTTGTGAATGTAGGTAGAAATTACCTTGAATCAGTCAGATTAAAGAGGAAACAGAACCTGTTCCTCTTCCAGTGTCACATTTACTCTGTGGTGTCAGCAGGTGAGCCCAGAGACATGATCTCATGTCTTTGATGTTGATTAGAAAGTTTGCTCGGCCCATCTCAAAGCTCCAGATAGCGAGAATCATATGTGAGTTATGCCGAATATACATCTGGGCCAAGTCACCATAGGATTCTTTCAGAGTCCTGCAGAGAGCAAGGAGCTAGGCAGGAACAGTTCAGGAGCTGCCTCATTACATATTGAAGTAGACACCTTTTATATGATTAGATGAATTGTACTTCAATTTTCACTGCTGGGAACCAAAACACCCAGCCAACTAAAGTTAGGTGAACTCAACCAGAGTGATAGTTGGGAGGGTCACTGCACTGCACACTCAGGGAAGGCACACACACACACACACACACACACACACTCACGAGCCCAATGGAGTTCAAGCCAGTAAGTCAGATACTAGAACAGGCTATGTACTGCTCAGAAACAATGTAAGGGTTAAGCACATCCCTTCTTAGCACAGACTTGATTTAACTGGTACTAACCTAATGGCCCTAAACTGCAGTCAGACAAGTAGACAAGTAGACTGATAATCCTATAGATCAGTGTAGACACTGGAGGATGCAGGAACTTTAGGCAGATTCAGGCGTTTGGAAAACAAAGCTATTCACATCTTTATGAAGGGTTTGTGTTTTATATGAGAGATTTCTCACATATGACCACAAAGATACCTCCTTTTTTCAAGCACTGGGGTTTGCAATGAAACTAAACATGCATGCTCAGGTAATACTGTAAATACTCAGGTAAATACTCAGGTAAACTGTGGAGCTGACCCTCCATTAAGTCCAGAGATAGTTGAAATCAGCTACTGTCTTAGAGGAACCACTAGTTCAGGCTGGCCAGTCAGATACTACCATGGGATGTACAGAACAGTCAGAAAAGGGATGGAGAGACAATACAGAACTAGGTGCAAATAGCACCAAATACACCTTGTGCCCAGGAGCAAACATCATAAGCTGTGATTGCAGGAAATCAGGGAGGCTAGGGCAGATGTTTACATTTGCCCTTCTTATTCCTGTGACTATTTCAGACAATACAACAATGTGAGAGGCATTAGTGCCACTGATATACATGCACTGTTTATTATGTCCTGCTTGTATCACAGTCAAAACTCCAAATACTCTAGTTTGTAAAAAAATGTGGAACCGTGAAGCTTCAAGGTATCTGAAACACACAGCATGTATTAAATCTGTTTGTGAGTTGTCACACAGGAAGACTGCAAAACACTGCAAGGAAAAACAAGCTAGAAAAAGCAGATGCCTTAACAGCTACTAATTAGAATCTAATTACTCTTTCAATTACCTTTACTCACCACTCTCAGTCCCCAAGCCAGCTACTGACAGACATCAGCTGTCCATGCAGCATCCTCATGTGGCACAAACCATATTGAGTGAGAAATCAAAAGAGACACTGTTACACCAGCATTAGCAGCATGTCTTTCAAACTCCCTGTGGTACGAAGGCATGCTGAATATTTCATAGTATACATTTATAGCTAGTCCCTCCTTTTCAAAGCAGTACAAATACCATATTTCTGTAGGATTTCAGTGCTGTAGAGCTGTAGACAAGTGATTACATTCCATGTACTGACACAGACAGCCAAATCACAGTGACACTGGACTAAACATGCCTTTCCCCATCCTTTCACTTGAATTTGGTTCCCTGCTGTTACAAGCAATTTTGTCATATGTTAACATCAAGCAACAATCCCTTCCTTACTTAAAATCAGAGAAGATTCCTTTCACACTGAGGGACTGAAGCATAAATACAATTCTTATTCCTCCAGGGAAGGTTTTGTATATATTCTAAGGAATTGCAAATCTTCAAAATCCTCATCATCTAGAGAGCCCCATATACCTGATTATTATTTTTCATAATTCTCACAGTGCCTGGAGTCCTCCCACAGCTACAGAATCCCTTTGTAGTCAGTCTGTAGCTGCTTATGCTGTGAGCAAGCTCACACTGCCGGAAGCCTACAATGCAAGCACATAAGAAAACAGAAATCATCTCTACAGATAAGGAACAAAAACTGTGAGACACTTCCCCCAAAACATGAGAGACTTAAAACCTCAGATTTCCTGCTTTCAGCACAGCTTTATTACTCTGGGTCTGCCCTTCTTTACCCACAAGGATGGGCTTCTTTCCTTGTAAATAAAGCCATCTTAGTTATCATGAATTTAGTTGGAAATGAATTTTTGAAGGTCCCCAAGCAGTAAGACCTTTTGAGGTATAAAGAGTAAGTGAGCAGGGACAAGAGTGTCTGAGTGTGGCTTTATCATGGGAGTCATCATGGGAGTGGTGGTATCACTCACCTGCAATTACAGTAATATTGCTGCAGCCCACAACTGCTATGGAAGGAAATTGTTCTTGCTTCTTGTGAATTGTGCTCTACCAGGCAGCACACACATGCTGTAAGCTTTTTATAGACAGTTTAACCAGGCTTAATTTTGAATCTGCCTTTTTCTGATCATTTTGTCAGTGTTCCTTTTTATGCCCAGAGGAAGGAGCCTGTATTACACTAGGATGACTGTGGGCACAGGAGATGGCTAATGACTTGGCATTGAGATGTTCAGCTTGAAGGGAGAAAGAACGGAAATATATGTTGAGGTAAACCATGTAATTCTCCAAAGAGTAGGAGAGTTTTCCCTCAACCACTCTGGGGAAGCATGTTGATGTGGTGCATAGTAATGGAAATGGTCCTATTAGGAGTACTCCATCACTTTTGTAAAGCATGCAATACACTTGTTTTCAAAACATGAAAGTTAAGAAGCAACCAGGAGTTGCTCAAACATTCACTCTCTCACCTACATTGCTAAATTACTAAAACAGTCCCCAGGCTGACTGGCACTGTCCTGAAAAGCTTCCAAGTTTGGTTTGGGAGTTAGTTTGCCTGGGGAATTCATCCAGTTTGGATATCTCTACCCTTGTGTCAGAGGAAATGAGAGTTTAGCTCCTTGGATGCAGAATGTTCAATACACTATGTCTCAGTGCCAGCAAACAGTCACAGACATAATTCATTAGTAGAGTTGCAGACTAATTCTCTTTTAATTATGACCTGTCAACCTACTCACCAAACTGTACAGCTCCTCATCAGATAGCTCCAATGGAAATAAATCATTACTGAAACAGATCAAAGAGAAGAATAAAAAGTTTTGCTGTGATTCCCCTTGTTTCTTGCATCCAGTACAGACCACAAGGTCAATAGTTATTTGTTTCCCTGCGCAAATCCCTGTTTGGGAAGATGTGGTCAGGGAGACTACAAACTGTGGAACATAACTCCCTCTCCTAAGCACAGCTCCTAATAAGACACAGAGTTTTACTTTTAATTCTAAAGAGAGATGATTACTGATGTGCAAACAAGTAGGTCATGCTAACAGATAGACTATGAAACAGTCTTCTATCCCAAAGCATCTCCTTGAAGAAAAATCACTGTCGGTCTTGCATCTGGTTGTTTTTGTATTACAAGCAAATGAGACATGCAAGTGCCACCTGATCAGATCTTTGCCCATTTTTTGTGCTGCAAGTGAAAAGCCAGGCAAACAGCCTTACAATGGCAAAACAGCTTGCTAAAAGAGAAGCAGCTCCACTGAAGAGACAGGAATAAGTCTTGCTGTCACGGGAGTTTAAAAGATTCCTAATGCTCAGACTACCCATCCCTTTCAAAAAAAAAAAAAAAAATTAACAGATAGTGACATTATCAATACAAAGAATTTATTTGGAAAGTAGGAAAAGAGGAAAGGGAGAAAGATGTTCAAAATGAGCCTTGTAAAAAAACCCCCAGAACTGCCCGTCTCCATGTAGCCTACCTATCTAAAAACTTTATATTTTTAGTGAACAGTGGTTTTCTTTAATTCATTCTGATCTAGATTGTACCATACTGTTCTTCAAGAGGTGGAGAGAGGGATTCATCTGCAACCTACATGTAACACGGCACCTTTTTATTATTTCTTAAGCAATTTTCTCCACTGAATAGTATTCTGATTATTAAAGGACTTGTATTCAGATAGTAAAGTGAGTAAAAATGTTTCATTTAATGTAGCATTTATCACAGGACTTTTCTTAGGGGTATGTTGCACTATTTTATTAAGCCATTGTTCTGCAAAGATGCAAGAACTTACCTTACTGTACAGACCTCTCTGCTGAGTTCAGACCTCAGTTATGTTAAGTCAAAAATTAGACATTTTCCAGAAATGCTACTTGGAACTTCATCCATGTATTCAAATGAGAGGAAAGGGATGAAGGAAGAGACAGCAGATTTTCCTCTATCATTCTTATTATTAATTATTAATATTGACTAAATATTTTTTATGTTATTTGCCACCTATGCAGAGTGTAAAGACAACCTTTTGAGCAATTTTTTGGCATCCTATTAGATTTTTAAGCTCTAAAACCCTTCAGCACATTAATACACTTGAAAAAATGAGGGGTTTTTTTTGGTTAACCAGAGCAAGGGTAGGATGTCAAATACAGTGGGGGAGTTCTCGCTCATCCCTCCAGATCAAAATATTTAGCATACTGATTTTTTCATCCAAGCATTTTAAGCCTTTAAGAAAGTTGGATCTTTCTTAAGTAAGAACTAGATATTTAATGCATCTATATAAGAACATAGTGATATAAAACTTTAAAGATTAAATTATACTTAAATTATAAAATACAACTGATTTTGCTTTTATCTGCTCCAGTTCCAGTAACTTACAGTGAGATAATCCATCTAGTTCCACAGTGGGTGCCATCTGTATTTTAATTTATAATTAAATCCCCAAACTTCTAAGTATACATCAAGGGACACAAATCTAAATATAGCACAGAGTTCTTGGAAGCTATGTGAAGTTAATATTGTAATAATATTGACACAAGATAATAAAGCTGTCTTATTGCTATTACTTTCTTATTGTGAAATTTCAGCCTTTCGAAATGGCAGCTGAAGACTGATCCTAAATGCTGCAGACTACTCAACTGGCAGCACGTCTTCCTGATGTTGCTCTCTGCAAAGACACAGGTGAAGCATCTCAGAGCTAGTTTCCCATAAACACACCCAGGGACATGACTTTCAGGCTGGTTTTGCAAAGACAGGAATCTGAGAAGTGGCTTTTGACTCACAAGCATACAGACACAGCAACCCAATCCCTCGTGCAAAATTGTTTTACAGATTAAAATTGCACTACTGCTAAGATTCTTTGGTGTCAGATCAAGAAGAAATGTATTCTGAAGCCCAAAATGCCTGCGTGTCTGAGATCACAAAGCTGTGAGCCTACTTAATCTGCAGTCTCATACATATATATATATATATATATGAACAGTTTCCTGACCTCTTTGTTCCACGCCTCCTCTCTCTTCCTGTACATAGTACAGAGAGTACAAGCAAAATGTGTCAGCACTACCTTCTTTAGGATCATCTCAGACATATGCTGAGTGATCTCTAGAGCAAAGTGAAACCATATATAGCAAGCAGCACTTTTGCTTTGAATTATACTGCAGCTCCAGCTAACAACCTCCACAGGATTCAGGTTGAGTAATTTAAGATGCTGGTAGAGATTAGGTCTGGTTCACTGTCTGGTGTTTCAATACAGTCACAGTCTTCACTTGTGATTTATTCAGTGTACTTCTGAGCTTGTTGTGCAGTCTGAATCTAAATGATGATATCGAGGTAGACTAGGGTTCAACAACATTTGAAGAGATCAGATTTTAATTCTTTTGTTCTAAACTAGAGGTAAGCATGCCTGAGGCAAATCAGCAAGAGAGTTCCTCTCCAAGAGGCATGAAACATTTATCACAGTATCTTGATTCATCATGAGTGAAGATCCGCAACGACTGACTAGTTCAGAAATCAGTGGGAATTGGGATCAGGGAATTGCTGCAGAAGATACCAAAGCACTCTCATTTTGATCCTCCTGTACCTCTCTGAACACTGGGCTGAATGATACAGATGCAGTAGGTCACACGGCAAAGACATGGATCACCCCTCAGAAGCGCTGGAAAATACCAGAAATATTCAGTGGTATTGGGTGCTAAAATGCTTTGGAGAGCCTTAGTACGTGGCTTCATACAACTTTGAGGCACCAAAGTACTTCAGGGAAACTGGTTTCTGGGTATCTAATACTTTCTACGTGTAACAGAACAGAACCTCCCATGTTCTTTGGGAAGTTCTAACAAATCATTTTCTTCTCTTGTATTGGCAGCATTACCATTGCCCTGCTACCGTTAAATACACACTACCCTTAAAAATAGAAAAGATAAAACAGTGCCTGGGACTGCATAGGCCTGAAAATGACTCACAGCAATTTTGGAGTACTTGAAACATTTATTTGCAAGTGTTTGGGCATTTGTATTAATTGTTATTATTGTAAATACCTGTATGAAGGAAAATACTCTGCTCTGAATAGCTGATATGGTATCATTTTTACCCAATATTACTTTAAGCTGACGCTTTGAGAAAAAACCAGTTTAATAATTACCATGACCTTTACAAGAAAATCTTGGAATAAAATATGATATAGATAGTTAATTTAAGCATTTCAATAGAATTCAAAAATTCCAGTTTTGGGATATATCTAAGAAGTTGCTGCATGAAATGGGAAAAAATGCATATGCAGCAGCAGAATAAAAACAAAGTTATTCTGAGATGTCATTTGGGATTTCATATTCTTCTTTGTTCTCTCTGTAACTTAATCAGGTCAGAACTTAGAGATGCCTTTCTCCTAATCCGTGGTCTTCTTGCACGAATGACTCTTGCGATATAAATACGCATGGTGCATGTATTTCATTACAGACACAGAGAGACAACAAATCCAAGGAATTGCACGTTTCTTTGACTTGCAGATCTGCATGGATGGACATGACCTTCTGCACTTCTGTCCAGTCAAATTTCCCTGTTGCTGTACCAATCTCCAAGCACCAGCTTCACGCCAGCATCTCCTGCTGGCATTCCTACCCGGCTTTTGCAGACCACATGTGCCTTTGAGGGAGTCATGGCCCTCAGCTCCTATTCAGCTGCTGTCTCTGACTACCTAATGGACAACAGAACCCAGAGCCAGAATCTTCCCAGTGGTGCTCAGTGACAGAAGGGGAAGCAATGGACACAAACTGCAACACGAGAAATTCTGACCAAGTATGAGGGAAAATTCTTTCACCGTAATGTTGGTCAAAGATTGGACCAAGTCAGCCAGGCCTGTGGATTCTCCACTCTTAGAGACATTTTAAGCCTCAACCAGATGTAGCTCTCAGGCAAGATGATCTAACTGAATGTGACCTGAGCAGGGACTGAACTGAGTGACATCCCTTCCAATCTTCATTACTCTGTAATGCTATGACCTGCAAATAAACTGCTCTTCAGGAGCTTCAGCTGATCCAAATTATTTCATTTGCTTGAGACAGAAGTTCCCAACCTGGATACAATGATCCTTAAATATTGAGTACAACAGGTTTTTTAGAAGAAACTCATCTCTTAGGCAAATGTAATCACATTGCATCTGTACAGGATTTCCATCAAAGGTAGCTGAAACACTGTAAATGTCATTAAGGATAGTTATCCATTATGAGAAAGTACAGGTGAATCTTCCAGCTTTCCACTCTTCAAGTTCAAAGCTGTTTAGAGCCGCTGATAAAATGAGGGATCATTTTTTCAGGCCCATGCCATGTTATCACAGCTATACATTTGGCCAACTCTGAAAAACTGAAGTGGCTCATGCAGTCAATATGGAGTGCAGGAAGAGAACACCAGGTACTCCTACATTACAAATAACAAGAACACAATCCACACGGATCTTCCCCCTAGGGAATATAATCCATGTGATACAAATCTACCCATGCTTCACTACATGGCTACTTTTCTTTTACCTTTACTGTTTATCAGAGATACTGAAGTAGATTTGTACCAACATACCTATCACTTAGGAAAGCAAATTTCAGACTTATGTCAAGGTTAATACTCAGTAATCTTTATGAGTCTGCATTTTCTGCATTGTTAACACATTCTTCTGTGACTCCCTTTCCATTTTTTATTTTGGTTTTAACAAGTGAATTAAAAAAAAAAAAGGACATTTAATCCATTCTTTATGGAATGACTCACTGAAAAGAGGAGAATAACATTGTCTAATTATAGCTGCCAGGGTTTTTACCTCCTGCTAAGTATACTAATACTCTTGCACTAACTCCAACTTTCCCCCTCCTTCTCTAAATCTTCAATTCTCAAACTGCTTCTCTACAAAAATATTTTTTAAACTCATTACAAGACTCTTTCACTCAGTGCAAGTGCCAGAGGCTCTGAGGAGTCCAGAGTTCTTCCTCCAGACCCTGTCATTTTCCCACCTCAAAGCTTGAAAGAACACCATCATATCCAACTTAATTTAAGGAAGCATCCATTGAAAGAAGAGAGTGATCTATGTAGCTGGAAAAAGGACAGATTCCTCAGGTTAAAGGAACCCGACAGAAAAAAACCTGCTCAGCGACTGACCAGCATGTATATATAGCAGAGTCCCCTGTCTGCCTCCAAACCAAACAATAACCATACAATATCTGACATACTCCTGTGGCTGCTGTGGGGCAGGTGGAAAGAGGCACGTTACGGCCAGAGAAATACACTTCAGCTCACTGCACAAAAAACAACTGTGCTCTGGCTAAAACCTGGAAACACACATACTATGTTACAACTAGCGCAGTCTTCCCAAAAAACACAACAGAGAAAACACAACGTTTATAAAGTACTAATTCATGTAACCTTGGAACAGCACACGTGCATATGGGTATGGTTTCCCCAGCTGTGAAACCCTAAAATTCAGTGTAATGTGAGAATGTATCAAGTCTCTGATTTCCAGTCAATGCAAACTGCAAAGAAATCCCTGAAAGGCTACCACAGTGTGGACCCTAACAAGCTCTGACTGGAGACCCTCATTTCACACAGGAGTTGATGAGCATGGAAGAGATACTACAGCAGTCTGAACATACAAAACATCACCTTGTACCTCAATTTATATCCACAGGAGACTATAAAGGATATTTGTTTGTTGGCTGGACTTCGCAAACAAAGATTTTGGGATAAGCCTGCACAATGGATTTTTTAGGTGAGGCACAGTGTGTGCGGAACTGGCCCCATCCCCTTTACTCCTGAGGTTCATTTGCCACGGCCGAGCACGCTTGGACGGCGACAGCGAGTTCCTCGGGATTCGAACCAGTGTCCTCAGAGGAGGAGCCTTACTGGTATGAATTTTACCAGTCCTGAAGCTTTCTTGGGTTATGGTGTTTGGGGCCGTTTTTATTTTATTTTTTTAAATTATTATTTATTTTGATTTGGTTTTGTGATTGTTTGTTTGCTTTTTGCTTGTTTGTTTTTGTTTGTGGGGTTTTTTTGGAGCACAGGAAAAAGAAGCTACTCAGATAATGGTTTAAAGATGAAAGATACAGAACAATCTCTGGTTTCAGCTCAGCAAACTCTGCCTCCACAGCTGCTGGAAAAGCAAATGGCAAGTGCAGAGCCCTTCCTCTCCCAGCCACCACCCGTGTCAGGTAAAGCAAAGCAAGGAAAAATGGAAGCCTTTCAGGCAGGCAAACGATCGCCACCATACTGCTGCTGTATGAGGTATCAAAAAGGCAGCAACAAATGTTCCTCTACTGATGAGAGGAAGCCACTGCTGCTGGTTTGGACTTTGCTAGCCCAGGTGCTGGAGGCAGAGGTGTGTATCCAGCAGCTCTCCAGATTAAATGCTCTTTCTTAGGGCATTTACTCCAGGTGTTTCTCAGACACTATTCCCCATAACTATAAAAGACATCTGAGAGTCATAAAAAGTCAAAGTTTAAAAGAATCAGGAGTTGTTTCATATTGTTGCCATTTATTTGCTTCCTGTGGACTGCTCCCACTCCACCCTATAAAACTCAACCAAAAAAACACCCTTCTATCATCAGGGTTCTTCATCATGTATTGAAGCAAATTGTTACTCCCTCACAAAAATCACAATCAGAGAATTCATTAGTCTATTCCCTCACCACCTACTATTTCTCACATTAAATGGAGAGTATTTGTGATCTTAAGCAATTGGGTTTCTAAAGCACAGAGCAAAAATTTGCTATTAGAATAGTCCTTCACTACAGATCTTTCCTTCCTTCCACCCACAACCCTTAAGGGAAACAGCTATAGCTCTCTGAAAACAGAAGGAAACACCTCACATTCAGCAGAGATCATGCACATGCATGGACACCACTTGGTACACATATCTGAACCCCAGGTGATCTCACCCTGTGACTGGGACAAACTAAACCATTCAACTTAGAGAAACGCCAGCAAAATTTATCAAAAGACTATTTCAGAAGTTAAGAGGTCTAAAAGTCAAAGCATGCTATAATTCACTGGAAAATACTAACTTGTCTGTAGGTGAGGACACTCAGCTGCCCTGCCCTGGAAATAAGCAGAAGCTGTCAAAGGATTTGGCAACTACAAAACCAAGGCACTTCAGTTATATTCAATTCAGATGTATTCAGTTCTGGCAACCTTAAGGTTAATTGAAAGTCCTGAAACTGTCTGCTGTGCTCACACGAGTATCTCTTCCCCTTCAGTTTGAATGACTTGTAGCTCTCTAGATTCCCCATCCTGCAGAGGAGGGATGGGAAGCATTGCAGTCACCAATGCAAGACTGTTTGGCTGTAAATTGTATGATTAAAATAGACCTGTCACACCAATCAGACGAATTTTATAAGCTTTTTACCAAAGCCAGCACTTAATTACCTTGACTCATATAAGCTTATGTGTGTTAATCTTGGCAACACTTTCTCCTAATGACAGACATGCAATATTCAGGTGTCAGGATGAGGACAGAGCAAACCTTTCTGCTATCTTGCTAATGACCCTTGCTCTAAAGCACAGTAATCCCCACTGTACAGTAAGTCTATACTGCTAATTTCTTTTGCAATGCATCTGAAGTTCTAAATAATCAGAAGGAAAGTTAGAGGACTTTGTACTCTCACAACAGCAAATCTGGTTCAGCTCATTTTCCAAATGAATCAACAATCCAGAGCCAACAAAGCACGCATTAGTCACTTGGCTAGCAAGGACTTAACTTACACTAATGAACACAGGACTTCATTAAAATGTTATTTTAAGTTTAGCAATATGCCGAGATGATCTATAGTAGGAGAAAAGGGACAGGATTTAAACTACAGACTCAGTTTCTTGCCACTTATCACTAACAAATTAATATAAATTAGAAATCAATACAGCAGGGAAGTGTGAGACAAATGCTAATGTCCATAGAAGAGAATTTGTTAGACCCATCATCCCCATGCTGTCAGGTACATCGCTAAAGCCGCAGGACTGGAGAGGACAGAGGCAAGCTTCTTTACCTAGCAGAGCCAGAATTTGCATCAGCTCCCCCTCTACAATTGATTCCTATTCCCTCATGCCCTAATACCATCATCATATGCAGACAGGTCTAGTACCAACTTGGAATAATAGTGAGGAAGCCTGTCAGAACTATTCAAGCTCTTTACTTCTGTCATTAAAAACGACTACAATGTGAGCACTTTTATACTTCATTTTACACATAATATCCTAGATTTTTTGCAGGGCAACCAATGACTCGAGTAATCTTGGTCAGTCAAAATCCATATGGCATTGGCCACAGGTGGAAAGCTGAAAAGGAATGCAAAGGATCCAGTACGTGACACAAGCAACACAGCATGCAAGAGCAGCTCTTCCATTCTTCAAACTTGACCTTGGCAATGTTTGCTGAAGTTGCTTTGCAAAAATCAGTATGAAAATAGTGTATAAAGCTCTTGGACAAAAAAAAAACGGTTTTCCTTGTGTGTGCTTAGCCTAAGTTAAATTTTGACAAATTTATGACACAGTTACCATAAGGAGGAAGCAAAACTGATGCCATGAGGCTGAGATTCCTTCTTTCATATGACCTGCCATTTAGGTATCTTTCATATGCAAAATGCAGAAAATATTCATGAAAAGGACTTGCCACATATTGTTCAAACTAGATTTATACTTTTGTGGGTTTTAATTGCACTAGGTAGGGAGAGTATCTTTAAAAAGTAATAATTACATTTACTACTGTTACATTCAAAAATATCAATCCTCTTTCAGTTCAGTAGCATGTTTCCCATAAGCTCATGTATGCATATTCTTTTATCAAAAAGGCAGCTGAAAACACCTAAGCTTCAAAGTATTTAATAGAATTAAGAATGTATTTAATTAAAAATCCCTCACCCGTAACTCCCCACCCATGGAATTTACCCTTAAAGCCTAACTTGTTAAACCTCCAATGTAGGCAACTATCCTTGTATGCATATGTAAAGATGAGACTCCACTGCAACTTCTTTTCAGCTATGTCATAGCAACTTAAAAATTTAATACATATTCCTTTAAAGAAATTTGAGTGAATTTATTGTATAAAACTATGATTGGCATGGTACAGAAAAGTTCCTTTTAATGCACATTTCCCATTAACTTTTACACAAATATTACAAGTATCAAGCAAAATGCAAAAGTCTTAAGAACTAATTCCATACTACAAAAGTGTTCACATAGTGAAGTTACTCTGGTTACAAAATGTCATGGAAATAAAAGCACTTCAAAATACATATTTGGGAAATGTCTCGAATAACCAATGCAACCTTAAGTTAGTTAAAAAATGCAAAGAAAGACATCCTCTTCAAAACACTAGTGTTCATTTGGCAAGATGAAGCAAAGTTCATATCAGTTCATTACTGAAGGACTGATCTTTCTAAGCAACAAATAAAACAAAACAAAACAAACAAAAGAAACCCTTTTAGTTAAGAAAGGACTCAATTATACTATGATGACAAATAACGCCATCAAAAAGTTATCTGGCTCTCTTGTTTCACACAGGAGCTGTCAGAGGCAGAGGTGTGTAAATCAACACTTCCAGGTATATACAGATTGCCTTTCCAAAAACCAACCAATCAAAACAAACAAACAAAACAAAAAATTTAAAAACCAAACAAAACTAAAAAATTTAAAAACAAAACCAAACAAAAACAAAACAAAACAAACAAAACAAAAACAAAACAAAAAAAAAAGAAAGGAGACAATCTGAACTTTGTTGTTTTAACTATTTCAGTTCCTTAGGTCACAAGACCTGGGAACACCAGTCTGCAAAGGACACAAATTTAAAGAACAAAATGGAACTTCCACTACGAAGGAATGCGTAGATGTTCAGTTACACAAGTACCACAGTAAGTCCTCTCAGTAAGGCTGTTAGGGGCTACCAGATCTCTGGTTCTCAAGAACCCTGAAAATCTCCAATTCTTAAGGAAAAAAAAAATGTTTGGACCTTACAAACAACCTTACAAAAAGGAGGCACGGTCGTACTGTTAGAAAAAAACACAAAATCTTGAAGCCTGAAGGCATCCTTAAAAACTCACACAAAATAACTACAAAATAAGTAATACTTTACATTATTTTTGTATCAGATGACTTGCATGTGTTTGAGCAATTGAACATTGGTATGTCTATCTACATGAAATCACGCATACAGAACATCATGTTCAGACATTATTGTTGTTTTCCTTTTACACACACAGAAGTTACTATCCGGTTAGCCAGTCTATTCAAACGTGGTGAAAAACCGTCCAAAGCATGCGTAAAAGGAGCAGTATCCAATACAGTGTTGTCTTGGAAAAATGGAGTCAGAATTCCTGAGTCTCAGAGACGTTGCTGTCCTCCTCCATTACTGGATTATTTATTTTTCCAAGGAGAATCTCTAGTTTTCATTTCTTCACTCCCATGCAATTTGTAATAGACTGCGTCTTTTAAAAAATGTAAAACTTGTACAAAAAACGTGTCAACCAAAGTGAAGTTTTAAAGCTTTTTAAAGGGAGGGGGAATTCATTTACAAAATAAAGGCCACCTTCTTGTAAAATTAGTACTGCCAATACCCCATCATTCTGTTTAAAGGAGAGATTTAGCTCCCTGTTCTGGAAGCCTTACTACATGTAGTCATGTGAGTTGAAAAACTCCATCCTTTTATCAATTAAAAATATTATAAATAGGACTAACATGGAACAGCCCTTTGTTACAGTCACCAAGGTGGCAAAACCAATGAAGTCTCCTTCAAATAGTCACTGCAATCTAACTTCTGCATTTTCCCTTGTACTTTGCATATTACACAGTGTAACTTAAAATGTAATTTAAGAGCACTTCAGTCCCACAATGTAGGATTTAAGCATGTGAATACATATGCATGGCTCTGCAACATTTGTAATGACTTAGAAAAATACATTCAACCAAAATTTTATATAGGGTCCTGTTTTTTTAAAATCAAAAGTGAAGAAAACCAAATGGTCCCATCATTAGCTAAATAATACACTCAAAGTTCTGGAAGCAATTCCAAAGCAAAAGCACATTCAAGAATAACATACATTGAATTGCATACTTTCTCATTCATCTTTATCAGTAATAAAATTCTACTGCATATAATTATTCAGCCTTATAAATAATGCTAAGCATAAAAATATTTACCTCTGTGCTACTTTTCTCAGTTTATAGAAGCATTTATCAGTTTATAGGAGGAAAGAAAAAAAAAAAAAAAAACAAACAAACTAAAGTGCAGACTACAGGCCATGTCAGGCATAACAAATGACCAAAGGTGCAGCCAAATTTGCATTTACATCTTAAGTTACTTTGCCATCTTCCTCTTCTTGCTAGAAGTCACCCCTGTGCAACTGAAAAGCTGGTCGGTTGATTTGTGCCACAGTACAACCTGTAATCACTTGCAATTTTTTAAAAAAAATGCATTTCAACTGTCCATAGATATTTCTAGGTGATAGCTCAGGTTCATGAAACCTTACTTAATTATTAATACTTGAAATCACACAATATTGACACCTCCTCCAGAGAATGCTACTGTCCTTTTGTTGCAGTATGTGGTTGAACCAGTGATGCTTGGTTGACTGTCTTTAACAAGCGATGTCTTCATTTCCATTTCACACGCCACAATAGCTGCATTGAGTTCCACTTGAGCTCGATGAACGACATAAAACATGAGCCCTATGCTTATGACAATCTGCAAATAAAACAAGAATGTTGTAGACTATATAGGCTGCAGGCATGAATACAAAGCAACCTGAACAAAATTGTAAGTTGTCAATGCAAAGATTCATGAAGCCATTTGTTGACACAATACTTCACAGGCAACACTTTAGAAGGGAGATAAACTTAACCAGTGAGCAGCTCTACACCTACATATGCTACCAGCGTAACCTGCATACCAGAACACAGACACTATATAACTTAAATATTTACAGGAAATGAAAATATAGTTTTTCTTTCTATTGACAAACATATACTTATTATAAAGTAATTCTTTCAATTCCTCTCTTGCAAAAATGCTTCCACAAAGAAATGATGTGGTATACTTCTGTAAGTCAGAGAGGCAGTGTTCCATATACCAAGGGAGTAACAGATTTAAATTGTACTGGGCACCTGCAACTTGCAGAACAGCAGAGCAGAGCCAGAGGATGACACAGATTAAAGGAAATAAAACTTCTTGTCCTTGCCCCTCTGGTGTGGCAGACAGCATAAAGCGGCAGTGTCACTGTGCTCCTCAGATTATCAAGACTAAACAGGACAGAATGAGAGTTTCTGAGTGACTTAGAACAGTGCATGGGCAGAACTGGGTTCCTGGAGAATGGCTCAGGCAGGTGAGAAGATGTCAGTGGTGTGGGATTTTTTTTTTGTTTCATGATGGAAGAAATACTGTCTAAAACTAGGGATTTAGTTCTAAGTTTTGCTCTAAATTATACTGCTAAGAATTTTTAAACTTTCACCACAAAAATCATCAGAAATAAACCTGTATAATTTTTGCTTAGAAGTTACTCATTTGATGACATTGGCATGCACTGCACTCACCAGAGGCAGATTTTGGTTTCAATAAAACACTAGTCTAGCTTTCTTAGCTGCAATCCTCCTTAATACAATAAAGCAAGATCAGAACAGGTTACTCAGGACTTTTGTTCAGTCAGGTCTTGCAAACTTCCAAGACAGAAATCACCTCTCTGGGCAATCTGCTTCATGGCTTTACTATCCTTATGGTGAAAAAGATGTTCAAATTATATATTTCAAAAAATGGCCAACAGAAGAGTCAACATGAGACTATGGAAACCAATTCTGAATACACAGGAAAAATACTATTCTAAAAGTTTACTCAAGTATTTGATTGGTTTTAGAAGTATTACTTCCAGTAACCTGGTTCCCTAGATGAATAATTAAATATATATTATAGATATACAAACACAGAGACAACTATGAAATGTGAGGGATTTTCCAAGCTATTTACTAAATCAAAGTTTAAACAAAGCTCAGGCAGGCAAAGCACCAGGCAAATGACTGAGAGACAGTGGGAGAATGCACATAATTCCTCCACTAAAGGCCTCCCCATCAGTTATTCAGCCAGAATTCCTATTCAAACGTTCAGGCTATCCAGCTAGTACTTACCTGAGCAACAGTTAGGTTCAAATCTACAAAGGAGAGTCAATGA
>VXAU01002231.1:143368-229125 GCA_013399695.1 Formicarius rufipectus | reverse complement strand
TCCTTCCTTCCCTCCTTCCCTCCTTCCTTCCCTCCTTCCTTCCCTCCTTCCCTCCTTCCCTCTCTCCCTTTCTCTCTTTCTCTCTTTCTTTGTCTGTCTGTCTTTGTCTGTCTTTGTCTGTCTGTCTTTTTCTGCCTGTCTGTCTGTCTCTGTCTCTGTCTCTGTCTCTCTCTCTCTCTCTCTCTCTCTTTGTCTGTCTGTCTCTCTTTGTCTCTCTGTCTTTCTCTTTGTCTGTCTGTCTGTCTTTCTCTCTTGGAGGCAGAACCATCTCATGAAGAGTTTCATGAAGTTCCTTAAAGAAACCAGAAAACTGGATGTGAAGTGTTGAGTTACTGTTAAGAGCAAAAATGTAGTTTCTTGGATCCGTGTACGACCTTTGGTTTTTATGATTTCACCCTATTGTTTTCTAGTAACCCCTACCTTTAAAATTTATTGTGCACTTTAAACTTTCAACCTTTCAGATGCTTCGTGTTTCTTCATTACTCAGTACTCCTCCAATTGCCCATTTGACCAAAACTTGCTAGACAGAAAGCAGATTACATTTCTTAGGCAATACCTTTGGAGTTTGCTTCAGAATTAAGACAACTTAGTTTGTAGTGATAAAGTCAATCCCAGTAGCTTCCCAAGAGATGTAGGAAGCTTTTTGCAAAGTTGCCCTTTACTGACATCCCCAATACAGGAACAGTAAATGGCATAGGCATTTGGAATCTAGAAAGCGTATATTTTTTATTGTCTTGATATTTCATTACTATTTTATTTAGCTAAGTTTAAGCAGCCTTTTCCCAGCTTTATTATTTTTTTCTTATCTCAGAAACTACAAATGGAGTCCACTGGAGGTAATCAAGTTGCTCAGGCAAGGTTTTGCTTTGGCAAATCCACGATGACTGCTCCCAAATATCTTCTATTTCATGATGTTTTCTGAAGACTTTATTTTCACTGTGTATCTTTTAGATAACATGTAGAAAATATTTACTCAAAATATATTTTTCCTCTGAATAAATTTCTCATTTGTTTCTCTGCTACACATTTCTCACCACATAGTTTATGGTACAGTGCATGTACCATGATCATGGAATCCCAGTAATGGACAGCAAACACAAGCAAGGCTGGATCCAGCCCTGAACCAGATCTGGGGACTGGGCTGTGTGTGAGCCTTCATTGGAAGAGGCTACAGAAGGATAGAGAGGGAGAAAGAGAAGATTAAGGCCCATGTTACATGTGTTCCCTCCCTGCCACCCTGACTCTTGAAGTAAACCCTTCCTTCACGATATTGTCCTCTCATTAGGAACTATTTCCATAAGCAGATAACAAACTCGAGAAGGGAGATTAATAAAAATTCTACACAACAACTAGTTACATAGCTGAAGACTTGATCTGATTCAACAGGGTTTTACAGTAGCTCTAGAAATTATCCTCCTTGACATCAGAGGTTTTGCATGAGCTGAAAAGAAAGACATGGAAGCAGTCAGGCTTACCTAGCCTTCAGTGTAAGAGAAGGCTGCTTCATCAACAGAGGCAATAAAGTAGTTGCAACTCTGCTGCATCCAATTATGAAGTTTCTAATTATTAAGAACTATTTAGAATTTCCCCAAGGAGTTCATTTTAAAGAGTACTGGAGGTTATCTCTGAAGACCTCTTCTAACCTGTCACACTTAAAAGCATTCCAGCTTCTCAGATGTCCTGCTCAAGGGAGCTCTTTCTTATTTTATTGGTATCCACTAGAGAAAAATAAGCAACAGCCAAGTCATAAAAAGGTTGGGCTTTATTACTTAACATTACAGCAATTTGCTGTTTCTAACCTCATTGGGAAATTGCAGGGAGGTGAAGATGAGCGGATGAGCTGATTCACTGGGGAGTATGATTGATTGATGGTGGGAAATAATGAGAAGTCCCAGGGCAGCACACTGCAGAGAGAAACTTTAGCACAAGGAGAGCTTAAAAAAAGAAGTGTTCTAATTTTCCTTTTTTTTTTTTTTTTTTTTTTTTTTTGACAAAAGCACCAGATATCTTCATGATATGCTTTGATCTGCATAGTTTTGATGAGGTTATTTTCAGAGTGCTGGAAGCCCTCCCTTTTCAGGGAAAGTGAAGAGGCTGTGTTTGCCACCCCTGGAAACGTCTGTGGGATTCACAGTTCACCCAAAGCTCCTTAAAAATTTATATTCACATATGTAGCCTGTATTTCCTTTTGACAGTATAAAACCCCTGTGTGGTCTGCAGCAGCATTTCTGCTTTGCTGCATGAGGAAAAGAAGGAAAATCTGGTCAACTGAGGGGACAAACTACAGAGCCAAGAGATTCCTACTTTCTCAGAGCTCATCAAGAGAAAAACATGGCAAGGGATGATGAAAACACTTCATACCAAGATCTCAGAGAGGAGAGGACAAGCATGTGTATGGATCAGAAGAAAGCCATTTTGCAGGAACTCAGGATGCAGGTGAACTTTCAGGCTCTTCCTCACTGCTGGCATACAGGGGCAGTACTGCACAAAGGCCCATCTTTAAGATACAGGTTGTCACATAAACATGATTCTCCATTGTCTTTTTTTTTTTTTTTTTGTTAATTAAATATAAACATAGTAGCACAACTAGTGTCACTGCCAAAGTGGCTATCTTTTTCCCCCTATAATTCTGCAGCAGTACAATTTAAAATTAGAAGATAGAACCAGACTTTAGGATAGAAGAACTGCTTATAAAGGGAATTATCTTGTCAGGCTTCTGAGCTGAACTAAACAGTCCTGTTTAAATGCAGAGGAGACCAAAATTAGTACCTGCAAGAGGGCCTGTGCTGCTCTCACAGCTCCAGAAAAGGGGATGCAGCAAAGGGATTATTTCCAGTGCTTACTTCAGACATCATTTTTCAGCCTATGTAACTAAAAGTAAAGAAAACAAAGACTGTATCATCATTAAGATTTTAATTAAGACATTATAAGGGTTGAAAATAAAACAGGAAATTATTCTTTTGTTTTTACTTCCTGAGTGTTTACTAGGTAGTCAGTGCAGACCAGCTCCTGGAAAAACACTTGTGTAATAATTGGACTAAAACCAGAAGATACATTTGAAGGCCATCTCCTTGGCAGCTCTCTTCAACATGCAGTAAGACTCCTTTAAAAATGCTAAAATCCAGTCAATCTAAAGATGACATGTACCTTTTAGGAGAGGTTTGAAAAGAAACTAATCTGCTTAGCGCCATCATGATCCTGAAACAATGTATACTGTCTGTCCTCATTGCATGTTCAGAATACCAGCATGACAATCAGATTTTCCCAGAGAGCATATTATTAATCTTTGCCCTTTATAATAAAGTGTTGGTTTTAGCTGTATTATAGACAAGATGAGCCCAGGATCCTGTCAAATACTCATCCCATATGGAACTCCCAGACCTCGGCAATGTGGACTCTTCTGAGACTGGAAAAAAAAGTCCTTTCTGATTTCCTTTAGTGCTGGAGGAGGAAAATGCTAATAACTCTACAGAAAGAAGTGCAAATTGCACAATTACAGTACCCTGCATGTGACCAGCTCTGTGCCAGTTTTGGGCATGGGATCAGATGGATGTCCACGCTGCAGCACCTGAGACACCCTCACACTTCTCTCTGTGGGTGCAGCTCAGTCACTTCCTGAATTAGGCCAGGTTCCCTCTTGGGAAAAGCCTCAGCAACTTTAGCAACTCTTTAGTAACTCCAGTTGCATATTCTGAGAGATTTTGGCCATGGTAAGCAGAGACAGTCAGGAGTGTGAACTTGATACAAACCCTTAGTTTTTTGCCCATCTCCACATGCTTTTTAGAACGTTTACTCATTTTGAGTAGCTATAATTTAGCAGAATTATGGCTTTGTATATGCTATATAGCTTATAAAGCCAGCTCTAGTGCTAGGGACTGAAGAAAAAGACAGTAGGAATACTCAGAGCTCAGGAGTTTGAAGGAGCAGTGCAAATACAGCCCATCCAATAAAAGAAGTGCTGGTGTTCTATCTAGATTCTGTCACCATTTATGTTTAAAATAATCTAATTGGTTCAGGTTATTCAGCACCTGGAATGTTCTCTTTGCTGCCTGCCAAAAATATTAAGTCCTATTCTTTGTGATAAAGGGCATTGGAACGGAAAGCCATGGAGAAAAAAACAGGAGAGTAGGCTTTAGGAAATACTCTGAATACTCAGCAGTGGGTTTATAAATATTTCTAAGTACACCTGAAGCCTATGAGAAATCAGAATTTCTGGCCCACAAACAGGAGAGACTCCGGGAGCTGCTCAGTGAGACATGATGGGCAGAAGAGGTCTCACAGGAGTGCCAAGTGGTGGGGATTGCTGAAACCTTGCCATATCCTTAACAAGGGAGAAAATTAGTATTTCTGTAATTTTTGCCCCTAAGTATGAAGTCCTAAGGGAAACAGATTGTCTTGATGCTGTTTTGCTGCTCACAGATAATGTTTCCATGTATAGTTCTGTTCATATTCACTGCCATGCCAACAAATGTGTGAAGTGCCAAGGTCGGAACAACAGGCCCTGAGTCAGAGTTGACCTCCATATGAACTTTCCAACCTAATGTTATGTTTAGCCATGTATCTACTTATTAACCAAAATTGCACTTAATTAGTATATTTATTATGAATTTATCTATCTTCCTGTATTTAGAGACTAGTCAAGACTGTGGAAATAGATGGATGGCCTTCTTAGATATGAATGTATCTGTCTTTGGACAGTAGTTGGTCCAAATTGACTCCCTGATTTTCCTCTGAGCCCTAGCCAGGCTTTGGGTGAAAACCAAGGAGAGAAGACAGACAGATACTTTCTGCACTAAATAAGTGGTGTAAGCTTGTATGATTAACAATATAAAAGCTGGACCCTCTCACAGCGAAGACAGAGACCTCACCTATGAATGGACACGCTGTGTAGGATTTCCCAGTTCCCGGGAATGGTTCTCTGACTCTGCTGTGTTTGGGGCTCCCCTGCTGCCATGCGAGTCTGGATGATGGGAATGTGTTAATGGGGTAACTGGTGATGTATCTTTCTCGATCACTACAGACATTCTTTGTAGTAATGACTGGGTGCATTGCTAAGCTTATCCTTTTATAATTCTTTGCTTCTTTTGCAATTCTTTGCTGTTTTGCCCCATAGTAAATTTACACACTTACTCTTTAAAATTGGTGCCTGTGTTTCTTGTGCTGATCCTCGTTCTCTGGCAAAACAATGTGCATCAAATACCTTTCCACTGATGCTTTTTTTCCTCAGAACCTCTGCCAAACTTTACAATCAATGTTTTTTTCCAGTGTTGACAGTTTGAGAGACTATAAACTGTAGTTCCTGCAATATACACAAAAAGGCAAAGTGAAGAGAGGAATAAAAATCTCTTGCCTGCTTTGATGGCAAAATTGTACAACAAGGAAGTATAAATTCTTTTGTTCTCTTTCAAGTTTCAACAGCTGCCAAACTCATCCTCTGCTACACTTCAGTATTGCAAAAATGCAATGACTTAACTCCAAGGGATTTTTGCTGATGAAGTCCCATCCCTCTAGTTCTGAAGCTGACTTTTTCAAACCAGCATATGCAACTGACTTTGTATTTGGGTGGGCTGAGGTTCTTCCAGCTCCTAACTCAGACCCCATCTTTTACCTGTGATGATCCGTCCTTGTGTTCTCATCCTTATCCAATCAAGAACCACTTTCATCCTTCAAACTAAAAATGGAGATGTTAATTAATCAATACTAATTGGATTAATATTGCCAGTGGAACCTGGGAAAGGAAGAAGAGGAAAGAAAGAGTTTATTTGTGGAAACGACTTCATAAGCACCAGAGACACCTCTGATTGCTATTTCTGGAATATAAAAACAAAGCAAAAACTTGCATTTAGACCTATAAGTCTGACTGAGACCAGTAGAGCTGTGAAATGATTAGGCCATTTTGGGAAGATTTCACTAAGCTGTACTCTCCATTATACTGTTATTTTCTCACATTAGTTATGTTAGTAAAGTGAGCAGAAGGAAAAGGTCACTCACTGAGTGAAGGAGAGAAAAAATCTCCAACAAAAGGGAGAATGCAGTCCCCACTAATACTACTGTTATATAATATATTTTAATGAATAAGCTGTTCCTATCTTGATAATTACAAGATAATTGTCTAAACCTATGGCTGTAATGTAAATGGAGATGTGCTACTCCAACTGAAATTTGTGCAAGTATCATCAGCAACTAATCATACCCTTTTTCTCTATGGGTTTGCTTGAATTTGCTTATTTTGGAAACAAAGCAAAGCTTTAACCTCATTTGTTAAAACTGTATAGGCAGCAGAACTAGCCAGTATTTTACTCTGTCCCATGACCTATTAGTGAAGTTCCCAGAATCAGCAGATTTTTGGGTGCCGAAGTTTTAACTGGTGACAATACAAACAACAGAAGTGACTCAGGGGTTGTAAGATTATTAATAAAATAACTAGCTCTAATGCATGTCCCAGTAGCATATTCCACATGTAGATATTTGCGATTTTTCACTGGCACATTTCTGTGACATGCCCTAAAGGTCACCAGCATTAAAATTAAGACAACACAGTCAGGTTCAGTCATCATTACAACACCACAGATCTAGACTGACATCAGTATTAAACTTACATTAGCAAGAGAGTGAGAGACCAAGAGCACACAGCCTTTTCTGGGAAGACACAGAATAAAAAAAATGTTAATATTACCTTTTCTACAAGAGTTTACATTGGCAAAAGTGATGAAAGCATGTAGCTATTAATTCATCATCCTTGTAATTAATTTCTAAACTTTACTATTGTGTCCACAGAGACTCTCAAATTACTTTTGTTGTAACATCATTCCAATTACTTTCAGCTGCTCAACCATCAGAATTTGTAGGAAATTCTGACTCTTAAAATTGTGCTCATGCTGAACGGGAACAAGATCAACTTTTTAGAGTTTTTTAAAACACATTTTCAAGGAGATGCTGTTTCAGGAAATTTGAAATGCATTAACTAGCAAAGAGCTTTGAGTTTCAAACATGAAACAATTTATTCTGAAAAGGATCCAAATTAATCACACTGACACTGTTAAAATGCTTTTCAATTCTTCTCATCATAGAATTTTATGAAAAGCAATGCATTTTTCAGATGGTTCAGTTTTTAATGATGCTTCATTTCCCAAAGGAAAAATTTTTCCACAGTGAATTTCTTACCTTTTTAACTTTATCCTTTGTTTTATGTACTTTGCTCCTCTGACACACGGTTCTACAAGTGCTGGACAGGCACTTGCACCACTACCACTGTTTCTAGATATGAGTCTCTTACTCCATCTGCCAGTACACAAGTGTATTACAACACAGCCATTACAGCTCGATGTATATGGCATGTTCTAAATCGAAGAATGTCTAAGGCTAAAATATTGATACCAAACTACACTGGTAAATGCTGTAAACCCACATTACACCCCAGCTTTAATCTAGTTTTGCATGTTGGCTAAATGAGGCCCTCCTGCTTTTAAAGAGGTGATCAGAGAGAAATGGGTAGATTAGCAAAAGAAGCTTATCTGCAAAAATTAGGAGGGAGGAGTAAGGCCTGAAGTTGAAAAATACATAGATAGTATCTCAATTAACAGTAAGAAGCTTTCCAAAGAATGGATCTACTTGGAGCATGGTTAAAAAACTAATTGGTTCTCTTGAGGTTAATAGGGAATTAGAGAGAGGATGGAGTTGCATTGCAAACCTGTTGTGTAATTTCTCTGCCTGATCTTACAAATGAAGTGGATGGACATTAGCTGGGCATCCACTTTCTCAAACACAAGGAAAAGAACTAAGAAATAATGCTAAGCTTTTGGGACAGGCAGGGTTCAGCAGGGCCAAAGGGAGTCAAAGCAAAAGATTTGTGGGAAGGAAACTGTCAGAGGTAACCAGTGACAAATATTTGTCAGGCTGGTTTTGGTAGACATGAAAGCAACATCTGTTCTAAAGGACAGGAAAAAAACCCCAAACAAATATCAACATAAGAATCAAGGCTTATTTGCCAGAGATTACAGACCTTTATTACCAAGTACACATATGAAAATGTGACCTTTGGCAAGGAGATATGATTAGAGAGTGTGTACACTGCAGGCTGCGTGGCTTTCCTCCTGAAGGAGGATGAAAGAATCAACAGCAGCTGAAGTGCACTGAGATTATAACGTGGAGACCAGCACACTCTGTGTACATGTCTTGTGCATAGTAAATGCCTGTTGTCCTTGTGAGGAGAAGAAGGGGCACATCCTCTATGCAGCTCAGGAACCTCACCAGCTTGCTGAGATGCACAAAGATTGGGCCACAATCTCTCCAGCAAGTCCACGGTCTTCTGCAGATTCACCTTTGCCCTTATTCCATAGTCCAGACTTTGCAGAGGAGGTATTCTCAGGCTACAATGGGCAGTGATTATGTTCATTTACTGCTCTAGTGTCTTTGAAATGTCTTAGATATAACTTGCTTCCTTTTTTTTTTGTGAGACCCACATGATAAATACTTCTGTTTATTCTTCAGCTTCCTGTACATTCCTCATTGTTGGCAACATAAAGCAAGAAAGGATGTTAAATCTTAGCTGTTAATTAATGCTGAGAGTCCGTGACTTTGCCATAAATGGCCATTTTATTGCCACATGCGAAAAACAAGGAGCACAGCATAGACTGTTTTAGGGTGAGCTACAAAACAGGAAAGGATAACTCATATGACTAATCCACCCTTACAATCATCAGAGACGTTCCTCTGGTGCATGCCATCTCACAGGCAGACTCTTGTTTCCCATTTATGTCAGCTGAGCAGGTAGGCAGGATGGTCAGGTCCAGGACAAACCATAAAATGCTTTGCATGGTGTGAAGCAAGGAGGCTTGTGGGAAGAAAGCTGGCATGAGAATAACATGCAGAGACAATTAAAGAGAGAGACTTCTCTGGACCAAGGCCCTGGGGCTATGAGGATCTTGTCTGTTATAAATACAAGAGAGACATCTGGGGTCCTATGAATAATTGAAAAAATTATATAATAAAAGGAAAAAATACATCTGCCTTACATCTCCATAAACTTTCTCATCCATACAAAGATTTCAGACATTAAATGCCCTCTCAGTCAAGAAACTGGAATTCTCTAAGAATTGAGAAATCAAAGAGCTGAGAAAAGACAAATGGGGAAATAATTAAATCTGCCACTTTGGTAATTTTTTGTACATTGTATCCATCATAGGCTTTCGTCTTATATTCATCAGAATTAAAGGTCCCTTCTCATAAGCTTATCTGAAAATCAATCACTTTGTACCTTGAGAAACAGAATCAGGAGCCAAAAGCTTTGAGTTATTACAAACGCTGCAGTTAAACACACAGTGCTGCTCAGGAGAGTATTCAACAGACCGTGCCAGCTTCTGCAAACAGTGCTCATGCCTGTCTCTCTGTGTAAGCACTTTCCCCACTTCAGTTTGTGGTTTGTAGAAATTGATAGACCATTAGTAGGTGTCTTAGGTCATCGTCCTGTTAATAGCTTCCACGGCTTAATCACATACACGACAAACACTACTAACCCCTGTTAATTCCCAAATTCTTATCCCAGAGGAAGGCTTAGTGTAGGCAATGCTCTTTGTGCAGATGGAGTTTGTACATGGATGCATTTTATTTCTGCTGCTCTCGTTTAACCTGTTCACAGCCTTTCAGCTGTAGGGATTTAAATGCAAAATGGAGGGAAATAAAAGAATGTAGGATGGGAAACAGATGTGATTGGTAAACCTCTTTCCATGCAGCACAGCTTTCTAAAGACTAGACAAAATTGCTGAATGTCATGCAGAGGAGAATAGGAGACTAGCTTTTCACAGCTTTAAATCTCTTGTTTTCAAGACTTGGTAGGTAAGATTCAGAACTTCCGAAGTGTTCCATTTCAGAAACTCACTGGGAATGATAAAGTCAATAAATGCTGTTGTTCAAACCACTTTCATGCTGTTTCATCAGATTACAGTTCTGATTTTTCCCTAAATATGATAAGCTCAAAATAAGTTAAAATAGGCATTATGTTGATTCTCCAAAATATGAATAAGTGATTTATAAACTCTGTTTTATAAAAAGGCAGCATACATTCCCTGTTCCCTTTACACAGTAAGGGAGAATGATCTGAGTGTTTGTCAATTTCATTTTAATGTTTTACAACTTTTTTCAAGTGCATTATTCACAAGTACATTTGATGATTTACTTGTTTAGTTCTGACCAAACACTTTACTGTGGACAGTAAGAAATATTATTCAAATATTATTATTCTATTCAACCAACTCGGTATAGAGCCAGCAGAAGGCAGATTTGCTGAAAATGTGCTGTTCTAGGCACTTTAATTAGAAGAGACTGGAGAAAATTCACAGGCTGCAGTGTAAAAAATTAAATCTAAATTAAAGGAGGAGTGCTCCCCTCATGGCAGATTAGTGTTGAGAGGGAAGACCAGGGTGTGCCTGCAGCCTGGGTCATTTTGCTTGAAAGGTTAAAAAAGTTTAGGTTTTGTGTGCTTTTTACAGCAAAATGGCAGCAGATGAGAAGAGAAAAATTCCAGATCTCTGAGAGTTAAGTCGGCTCCTGAAAATAAAAGCTGGAGAGCCACATGCTATTCAGAGACTTGACATTCTCTGGCTGGGCCCACTAGGGCAGAGCACTCGCCTCTGTGGCCAGAGGACAGTCCATGGCTGTGCCCAAGCCACCCACTTGGGCTGTGGAGAGCCCTAGTTCTAGACCCTCTGCATGGGACATTTCTGTCCTGACTTCTCCAGCACAACAGCATTTCCTGAGGCTGTAGTTTGTGCTGTACCTGATTTGTAGCTTAATGGAATTCAGCAATCCCAGCTGCTAATCTCCTGCTTTTCAGGAACATTATGTAAACTTATTTATACTTGCATTGATACTCATGAATGCATAAGCAAATGTGAAGGGAACAAAAAGTAAAAATAAAAAATGAGACTCATGGGAACTCTGATTTCTAATTAGAAACACTGCATATCCATTATAATTTTAACTCACAGAGGTTAATAGAAAATGAGATCAAAGGCAGCATGTGTTTACCAATGGTAGATCTTGCCAGACCAAGCTTCTTTGATGTGCTGAGAGATTTGAATAGGAAATGCAGATCTCATCTATCTGAACTTCAGGAAAACACTTAATGTGCTGCCACTTGGGACCGTATCTGCTAGATGGATGATAAAGGAACTCACGAAGGAACTGGAAAAATGCATGATATTTGAAACAGAGCAGATGACAAACTGACTCTGTTCAAAAGAAAATGTCTTTTTTTTTCCATTGTCTTTAGTAGAGATCCTTGTGGGTTTGTAGTATGTTTAGTCATCTTCTGTAACAGTACTTAACACTGTTCCTCTTCCCCCAACCCCACAGGTTACTGAGGGGTTTTTTAATTAGATGCTCCAGAGTTGCTGAGCAAATGACCACAACGCCACCCTGGCTCCTGAGCTGTGTCACCCAGCTGGTGGGAGCCTGTGCTGCCTCCTGGGGAATCCTCCCCTGGGCTGCAAGCCTTTGCTCCAGGGAGGGCTTCAGCACCCAGCCACTGCACAGATGGGAATGCCTCCCACTTTCCTTAAGCATGGACACTTTCAGAAGAGTTTGCAAGGCTACACAAACACCACAAAATCTTCTGGACTCAAGTCCAGTTGATAGCACTACCAGGTCATCATTCAGCTGGCAAAGAAAATAGGTTCCTGTGTGGGGCAGATGAAAACAATAAACACTAAAAGACAGCTTTCATTACTACCCTTAAAGCTTTATTTTTAATTGAAATTTCAGATGTGGCAAAGCAGAAGATTAATATCATTCAGGAGAAACTAGAGAACTTTAGGGTATGGTGTCATAGCAGTGTGATGAGCTCCACAGCATCACAAAATAACATAATATTCTGAGTTACAAGGGACCCACAAGGACATCCATTCCAGATCTTAAGTGAGTGGCCAGTACAGGAATCAAACCTGCAAGCTTGGTAGTGTCAGTGCCGTACTCTAACCAGCTGATGTTGTAAGACCCTGCCCTTTGGACCTGCAATGAGATTTGTGTTACAGACTGGGAGTGCATCACTGCGGGAGATGATAGACCAGGGATTTATTTTTAAAGAAGCAAAGGTGCCTAGGAAAAATTGTCTAAGTTCCTGAAGCAGGTCCAGTGCAGGTCTACAAAGATGACCAGGGGACTGGAACATCTCTCTTACAAGGACAGGCTGAGGAAGCTGGACCTGTTCAACCTCAAGGAGAGATGGCTGAGAAGGGACATCATCAATGTCTATAAGTATCTAAAAGGAAGGTGTCAAGAGGCTGGAGCCAGGCTCTTTTTGGTGGTGCCAAGGAATAACACAAGAGGTAATGGGCAGAAACTGATGCACAGGAAGTTCCACCTAAATATAAGGAAGAACTTTACTGTGCGGGTGACTAAGCACTGGAACAGATTGCTTAGAGAGGTTGTGCAGTCTACCTCTCTAGAGACAGCCAAGAACTGTCTGGACACAATCCTGTGCCAATTCCTCTAGGATATAACTCTGCTTGCGCAGGGAGGTGGCACCACATGACCCACTGTGGTCCCTTCCAACCTGACCTATTGTGTGATTCATAGCTAATTCTGGCAAAGAGGAGGGGACATGTGATGACATTTTCTTTGTGAGCTCTTTTTGGAAGGTGGCATAAGACCCTTGTTCCTTGCTTTGAAAGAGAAACAAATGTGAACATGCAAAATGCACAGAAGTAGACATGATGAGGGAACTGACACTTTCTTCTAATAATAGAAACGTGGAAGTGTTTAACTGAAGTAGCCTGTAGAATCAAGTCTGAAAGAAGAAATTATCTGTAAAGATATCAAGACCAAATCTCAGGGAAGAGAAAGGACTTTTGGCTGACAGACCAGGACATGGAAATAAACTGGCCATGGATATGTTTAAGGTGGAAAACAGGGGGGGAAATGGCTATCAGGATCTGGGTTGTCTCCCAGTAAAGGCAAGTAAAAGAAGATGCAATTTTAGGACAGCAGCTACGCAACATATTGAAGGGCCACCTTGAACACCACCATCCTGCAGCAGGAAAAAGAAGCCAGAGGAAGCCATAAGGCATTTCCAATTTGCAGGTCTACAGACAGAAGCCCAAGAGATACACAATTGCATGGCAGAAAGTAAAATCACCTCCTCTTCTCTGAACAGGAGTAACTGCTCTTTAAGCTCAAGTTGTTAATACTGGGATGAAAAGACCAATTCTACAAGCAGTTTCTTGGCTCTGGACTTTTAAGTGAAACTGGAATCAAATCTATCAAGCCTGTGTAGACCTATCTGCTGCTGCTCCTAAAACCAAAGAGCAAAAAGAATGGCAATAAGAAGATCAACAAGCCCACAATAAGGACTTTCAGCTGACATTCAGATCCGCAGCTGAAGCTGAACTGCTAGCAGAGGTTGGTTATAAAAAATGTAGGACCTTATATACACTTTTGCTATGAATTATTGAGACTCCAGGTAGGAAATGTATGCAATTTGAAGGTGAAAACACCTCTGGACCGTACCACAATGACATCCCTTGTTCTCCAGGCCTGCCAAGCCAGAAGCCTGCAGACCTGAAACTTCGGTTTGGGCATGTGACTGTCTGTGAGCAGTAGGACCACTGCTTAGGTGGGAGTGGGGGGGGTGATTTTGTGGCCATTTGATTCATCCCACCTTGGCTGTGGCTGGTGACAAGTTGTTGGCTCTCGTGAATTATTTACAAGCTAAAAAGAATTTACAAGTTCTGTGCAGACCACAAGATGGCACAGCTGTAGTAGCTATATAGAACTGCATAAGGCAGCCTGACATGAATAGATTAAAAACAAAAATTAACACAGTATTTAATATCAATTAGAGAGAGGAGGGAAGACAGAAATATCCTATTCTGGTGAAAAATCTCTTATTTCTGCTTGAAGGGCAGTGTTCTCTGAGGCTATAAACAACAGGCTGCTGAAATCTTTTATCTTCAATAAACAACTGCTTCTATATTTACAAAAAAGTAACATTTCAAAGCAAAAATTACTTTTGAACAAGGTAACTGGTTTTATCTGAGATCTAACAGATTCCTGTGACTTAAGAGTCCTTTCAGCCAAATGTTACAATGATTATGGAATAACTTTTTAGTGATATATTTTTTTAAGCTGGAAAATTCTTTAATACCAACTAACTTTGTCTATCCTACAGATAGTTCCGTTTGCAAAAACTTCAATTTTGGAATAGCTAAAGAGTTTGAGAACAATCTCTAATTAGATGTCACATACAGATGGCCTTTTGAAAATAGCCTTTTTATGATAAAACCACAAAGCAGTAATTGCAGTCTGTGATAAAAGACATTTGTAATACGGATTTATGGGATTCAGATTCACTACTCTGAAAGACCCAGAAAATGCTATGAAAATTTAACCCAATCATTACTCTGGCAGTGTATGACAAGGAACTAGAACTGGACAGTATAGGTTTATTGTCTTCAGAATATTTGGTTTGATTATCCTTTAACTACTGAGATGATTTGAGATTAAGAGAAGCAGATATCTATTGAGAACTATGCAGAGAGGAAGAATTTCATAATATATATAAATGAGGATTTTTTTAACAAAAAACATGTGATTTATATCATACACCAGTGAGTTTGCCATTTGTCTTGCAGCTGTTAAGCATCCAGCATAACAAAGTGATATTCCACAATATAAGACTTCTAGGAATGTCTGCAATAAAAATGTTAACTTTCTATATATTTGTGTGCTGCCATGTTTGTCAGTAACTTTCAAAAGTATCAGGGATTTGGGGAGAGCCCATTACGGCAGAATAATCAAAATCTAAACATAAAATCATCTAAATACTGATAAATGTCCACCAGAAATATCTATATCTAGCCATCTAATTTATATATGAAAATGGGGAAAATAATAACTTCATTATTTAGTTCTTCTTTTAGTAAATCAGAATTCCCGACTAGTATTCAAATTACAAACTGAACTTTCCAAATTTGCTACATTTCATCTAAGCAAACTGTTCTCTGACGTGGGCAATGAGAAGATACACAAAAGTCTACATTTTTTAAATGAGATCTGAAATTTTATTAGCAATTCTTTATTTGAGTTGACAGCCTTCCTTTTAGTAACTGGGAGATGCCTGTGACTGTTCTTGCCATGCTGGTGTACTATTTATAAGGTATGTCCTAGTAAGTAAGAATTTAAGTCACTGACATTTACTAATAATCATGAATATAATTTTCAAAACAGCCTGAGGGATGTGAATATATGATATTTTTTCCCCTCTAATGTCATTATCATCCACTGTAGTATTGTACCTACTTCAGGGCTCAAGTCTCCATACACAGAATGCAGTTCCAGGAAGCCTATAATATGATGGGAAGGAGGAGGGATGGGAGGTGGCTCATTCTTTAGATTAAAGTCTTCCCAGGGAAAGAATCCACATTTAAAGCTCTGTTGGAAAAAGAAGAAAAGGGAGAAGAAAAGGAAATGGAAAAATTAAAATGAAAGGAGACTAAAAAGGAAGTTAAAAAACAAACAAACAAACAACAAAGAAAAAAGGAAAAGAGAAAGGGAAAAAAGGAGAGAAGAAATAGTGATTGAGTCCCACAGCTCTCACACTAACTGAAATGAAAGCAGTCAACTTCTTATCTCATACTGTTAGATTCTCAACTCACACCAAGCAGCAATGCCTAAGGAGGCTCTCCAGAGATCAACAGACTGGCACGAAAGGATAGTCATTCTTTTCTTATATTAATACAACTCAGCACAGAAACAGATCAAGAAAAATTATAAGCTGTTCATTTTCTAAATTAATTTCATAAAGAGCATGCAAAATTTCAGAGAGAACACGTCTCATGTTGAAAACTTGATCATGCAATTCCCATTAATTTTAAAGTGATTTGTACAGTCTCTGAACACTAAAAGTGCCTCTCATCGTTAAACATCACACAGTCTCTCTGTTGTTTTATTGCACCCTCTGAAGTTTGTGTGTTTTGGCCTTTGTAGAGAGTACACATCCTAAAATCTTGTTTACAGTTCCTTGTTTGTGTTGCAGTGATTGACCACATTCTGAATATCTGCAGAATTTTGTTTTCCTGCCCCTGTCTGTAAAGGTTAATGAACTTTTGAGTCTTGTCTTCTCCAGGATGAAGAGTCACAGTTCTCTCAGCCTCTCCAGGCCAGCTGGAGGCCAGTGGCTAGTGGTGCACCACTGGGACTTATACTGGGACCAGTACTATATAAAATCTTTGTTAATAACACCTTTGCAATACAAATAAGCTTGTGATCCCCTTTCTAAAGGGGAAATGAGCTGGAGTGTACAGACTGCTCAGGACCATAGATGAGTCTGACAGGTACTATGAACTGAACCTCTTTGGGTCTGGATTAGAAGATTAAAACTGTAATAATTTTTAGCTGCAGACTAACAAGAGCAGTTTCTTTCTACCTTTTTTCTTTCCTTTTTTTTTTTTTTTCCTGGGGAAGTTGCAAAAACAAAGAATAAAAGTACATTTTTTTTCATTATGCTGTTGTATTGTTTTGCTTCTGACTCTTATGTTTTGATCTTTTATTCTTTTTCTTAGATCTTTTAAGTAAATATCTGACTTAGCAATCCAGTCACACAGTAGGCTTTTTCTCAACATGAGCCATAGTCTCTGCTGGATGCCCCATGACAGTAATTTTTATTACAGTCTTGATTCCAAAACTCTCCCACAAATCTGGTCATAACCATAATGTGCACAGGAGAGTCCACACAGTGTGTTAATTATCATCACACATCTTATGCATTTTACCTGTCCCTAAAAATTTGTCCTAAAATCTACCAAATTGTCTGAGTCTATGTGAAGGAGCATGTTAAAAAGTGAGGGTTACATCTTGCAAGGAACAACCGATATTCTGTGTACAGTGATGTTTGTACAGTTTACTTAGGCCGTTCTCATGCACTGCTGCGCGTTACTGACCCAGAGCTGTTCCATCTTTACTATGTTTATAATGATATTTTTCTATCCTGGGAGTATTATATGTTGCCTACAGACAGAAAGGGGACTGGTAAGGACAGACTGAAATTCATAGCAATGAGTCCAAAGCCTGCCTTAGATGGCAGGAGATCCCTGGCTTGGCATTTCCCAACGGCTGGGAAGAGTCAGTCAAAGACACCAAATTATTAAGAAAAATTAAGAATTGGGAATCTACATGAAAACTGCATCAAATGAGAAGGTCTTCTGTGATTTTCCCAAATATTTATAGGAAGAGGACTGAAATAAATAAAAGGAACAAAATAATGTTCTGGTGCAAGATGTGTGGTTTCCTCATGCAGGGACTCTTACCAACACAGAAGCCAGCATCTCCCTGAATTCCTCATGTGAAATTATGTATTTACATACATTTATTTTCCTCGTGATTTAGGAAAGAACTCCAGTATACGCAGACTGCATTCAGGTTCACCTGCAGATGTTTATCGCAGTTGTCTACACTGACTTGCCATTGAACTGTGCTGTGGCTCCAGTCCAGGCTGTGTTTGGGTTTCCTTTCCACCACAGTGGGTATGGGACCAGAGGGGAAGGAGGAGAGGAGGAAAGGCATGGGAGCAGACTCAGGACTTGCTCCAGGAGGGAACAAGATGAGGGTAAAGTAAGCTCCCAGAGTTGGGGACTTCGAGGTGATTTTCATCTGATGAACATAGTCACATATTCCCTGTATAAGCGGCTGACCTAATGGTTTTCCAACCATGCCAACACTCTGTTTGGGATTTAGTACATCTATCCATGCTGTCAATAGCACAGATAACATATCAAGGAGGACTTGCTTTTTCATTCTCAGTCCTATTTGTAGAAACATGGAGCTGTACAGATACTGGTCCTCACTCGGGTCAGATTTGTCCGTGTGTAATACAAAAAGGATGGAAAAGAAAGGTGGCATCTAGATTCCTCTGTTACTGTTCATTTTACAAGCCATGGCCACACACATACTAACTCAGAAATGTCTCTGTTTTTCCTTAATGACCAAGAAATTTATGAGGGAGCTACTACAGGGACAGCATTTGAGTACTCGAACCAGAGGCTGGTTTGGGATTTGGCCTACAGAACATCAGACCAGATGGTCAAACCACGACAAAAAAAATGTTTTAAGAGCTTAAGGGAGACATTATATCATGCTAACTCAGCTCTTTAAATAAGTACCAGTCATCTCCTGCAGTGAAGAAGAGGACCATAAAGCAGACCCATTCCCTTAGCCAAGGGCAAATAGTACTGTTCTGCTGGAAAGGTTATATTTTGACATAAACATTACATAGTGCTTTTCCTGTCATTTAGAGGTCACACACATAGCTAGCCATCATGGGGTAATTTAGTGACTTGATTAGACACTTGGACAGCTCACACTTCTTGGAAAAGAGGAAGCTTTGCTGTCTGTCAGCATCGAGATCTCTTGTTGCACAGCCCACTGCACAGTAAATGGAAGGTTGCTCTTGCTGCCAGCTTTCATTTGTTTTTCCCAGATAAAAAGGCAAAATCATTAAAGACTGGCTAACCACTTTATTTCACTTGAGTGAAGATGCTGGTCCTGTAAGCCGGGTTCTAAACAGAAGTTTAATGATTTGACACATAGCAAGAAAAGGAGCAAGCCTTTTAGTTTTTTTGTTCCTCAGACACACACAAAACAACTTTTATTTCTTATAATAGATGATGAGCAGCAGAGGTCTGTGGCCGCACAGGTGGGCATGTCACTGAGTAACTTACCTCTGCTAACCTCACCTGGGCATCTCACAAAATCATCATCTTCCCATTAAAGCAGTACCAGCACTCCCACATCATGAGGTACCACATAGCTCCCACGTTCCACTCTCCTCCACCTCACAGCTTCTTCCTCATAGGCAGAATTTTGCTTCTTATGTTTTAATTTTTGTCTTAAAAATATCGGGATTGTACAATTTTTTTTCTTACAATTTTTAAGGACGATTTCTCTAGAAAATATTCTCAGTGAATGTTAAGACTAATCAAAGGGGAAAGATAGCAGTTCTACAACAAAATCCTTTTTATTCCAAGATAATAATTAGTAAAAAAAATTAAATATGTACATTATTACTATTGTTGCTATAAAAGTTAACAAAATTAAGCACCTTTACAGTCTAAATAAGCTTTTTCTTAACTCCACTCATCCTCCTGGCTCTTAAGACAATCTTTGGGCTTTTTTCTTCTTTTTTCTCTCTGGAAAGAAATACATCCCCATAGTTCCTTCATAAAAGTCAGATTAAATAAAAGCCTTTCACTGTTATTATAAAGCAAGGTTGAGATGATCATTCCACCTCTTTTTCAAGCCATCTTTAGGAAATGATATAAAAATTGCTCACCCTAGGAAATCCTTTGTGTTTCCATTTGGACAATTCTCTGTCCCCTCTCAGTTTTTCCTCTGAAACATGGAAAAGGGAGGCGAAAGAAGCAGGAACACCCACTCAGAGGGTTACACCATGGCTTTTTATATAAGAAAGTGTTTTAAAATAAAAAATTCACTCTTTTAATATTGATGTATAATTGCAATGCCATCTGTTGGTGTTGTGTGGTGGGAGAACAAAGTCAAAGCCTCCATCACATGATGTCCATGCGATAACCTCTTGTCACGGGTCTGAAAATATACGGGGAGATTTCCCTCAGGACTCCTCTCCTTCCCCCTACCCCAGCACCCTCCTCCTCACCAGTGCTTACAGCTCCCGGCTTGCTCCCCTCCACAACCACCAGCACTACAATGTCCCCGCAGCCCCTAATATTTGTCCAGGCCATTTTGAAGGATATATTACATTCAAGAACCTTGTTTTCAAGCCCCAGCGCTTTTGCAAAGCCCAGGTAATCGCATGGCAACGTGAAAGCACAGCGACGCCCCATCACCCCTCCGCACCGCCGAGACTTCACTCTGGGGTCTTGCGTCTCGAGAAAGACCTCCCCAAAAGTGACTGTACTGATGGGGAAAGCAGCCAAAATGATGGTGAAAACTAATGATGTGCCCTGGCAGACGGCAAGACAAAGTTTCTTTCATGAGGAGAAAGCAAGCATCGCCGCGAACACGCTTCACAGATGCAACAGGGTGTGCACGCAGCAGGGTACCACAAATCCTTCCCGCACCCGCGTGGTTGAAAAGCAGCGACTCCCGTCCCTTCCCTGCCCCTCCTGGGGCGGTGTCCCGCGGGCAGGCGGGGCGGGTGTGCGGCTCGGCCCCTGGCGGAGGAGCCCCATCCCCATCCTCATCCCCATCCCCATCCCCATCCCCGGGGCTGGACCGCCCGCCCCCAGCCCGGGCGGCGGCGCTGGGTGCGGCGGGCGCATGGCGGCGGAGCGCCGAGCGGGGCTGCGCATCTTCGGCGATGTGAGTACGCGGCGATCCTGGCATGAACCTCTCCTTGCGCGCAGAGCAGCTGCGAGCGTTTCGGCAGGGGGAATCTGTTTTGTTCTGGTTCGCCTTTTTTTTTCCTTGTCTTTTTCTTCCTGCCCCACCTCCTTCCCCTCCACCCCCCCTCATTAATTTACTTTTTTCCCCTCTTCTCATTTTTCTTTTTATCTGGAGCTGTTTTTTTCCTCTCTCTGTGGAAGGAGGTGAAGCACAGTGAGACTGCAGGTCCTTCTGCTTCACTTTCTCCTTTCTTTTCCCTTTTCCCTTCCCCTTTTGCTTCAGATGGTTGCAGGTGCGAGAAGAACAGGTTAGTGGTTGCAGGTGGTTAGGAGAGGTTCGGGGTGAAAACAATCACCTTTCAAAATATGGTCCTTGCAATTTTATTACTTTAATCGGGGCCGGTGGGGGGGACCTCTCACTAAAGAGTTTCTCACCCTGAAAAAGTTGTTGTTTTTTTTTCCCAAACTCTGCAGAATTCCTCCCATCCATTAGACCCTGATGAATTTGAGGTGCCCAGGGTCGATGTGCAGAGAACCCAGAGCCCCTCAGCCCTTTGAGGGTGAGCTCAGAGAGGTGCCTCGCTGTGCATCTGGCCCTCTGAACCTTCAGGGTGCTGTGCTAGACTGTCACCAAGGGACCAGCATATCACACAGTGCAGCTGTTCAGTGTTTTGCCTAAACTTGCCCTGCACAGAACCTTTCTTTTGTTCAAGGCAAGTCCTAATAAATGGCAAATTCTCACCCGAAGATCTCCAAGGTATTCCCTGACCTTGAGGACACCTACAAATCTTCAGACCATCTCTACTGCCAACTCCAATCTACCTCAGAGCAGCTCCTGTATTGGGGTTACTACACAATACCAGCTGGAAATTACATGCTCTATATTAAAGGACCTTTTGTCTAGACCCTTTATCTCTAATGTCCCTGACTTTTTCCCGAAATTATTTCAAGCAGCCCTCATCTATTCATCTCCTGAAATCTCTAGCCTCTATGAGAAATCATCTAAATTAGATTCTTTGTTGACTTCTATTATTTAAATTCAAGTGTATAATGAAAATGCAGCTTTTTTTGTCTTAAAGATACCATGTATAAGAGAAACAGGAGAACTGCATACATCACAAAGACAGAAATCTAAGTTGCCAGGAAAGAGTTAAAAAACATTAAATGGAGCCAACTCCCAGTTTAATTCAGCACACTGGGTTAAGAAACTGCTCATGGTCAGGATATCTGACAAACTGAAAACTTCTGATTTTACTGAAGTAAAAAAAAAAATAAAAAATTTAATTTTCAGCAGTTTCTTAAACCAGTATCAAGTTTATATTTATAGGACAGCAGATCCCTTTTGCAGAACTGTGAAGAGGATGGAGAGGGGCTGCTGCTGTGATTCTACTCTTAGATCTGGAGGAAAAATCTAAAAACCGAGTCTCTGCCCACTTCAAAGCAGGGACTGGGCCTGGCTTTCCTCCTGTAAGATTACACTCATATAATAGATATTGTAGATATTTGGGAATGTGTAGCTATGTGATTACCCATCAGTGAAATACCCCCACCTGTACAAGGACCTTTGAATTAGTCCAGGCAGCGAGACACTGGCTGTAAGGCTGCACAGAAAGGACAGGCACTGAGGTCCTGATCCCACTGGAGCATAGAATCAGAATGGTCTGGGTTGCAAAGCACCTTAAAGATCGTCTAATTTCAAACCCCATGCCATGGGCAGGGACACTTTCCACTAGATCAGGTTTCTCAGAGCCCTGTCCAAGCTGGCCATGAATACTTCCAGGGATGGGGCAGTTACCACCATTCTGGGCAACCTGTTCCAGTGCCTCATCACCCTCAGAGTAAATATTTTTTTCCTGATATCTAATCTAAACTTGCTCTCTTTCAGCTTGAAGCCATTCCCCCTTGTCCTGTCACTATATGCTCTTGTAAATAGTCTCTATCCAGAGAGAGACCTGATGAGAACCAGCCATGATTTCTAAAGCAACCTCCTCCCTGGTCTTGTGTCAAAGTCCCTCTCCAGTGTCCAGAGGATTTTAGCATTTCCTTAAGGTTGTGACATTTTAAAAATTGATTAAAGTAATACAAACTTTAAATAATAATAATAAAATTTAAAAATACATAAAAATAATTAATTCAAAAGCAGGTTTTTTTTAATTACTATATGCTGAACCGTTTGCCACCTTTGACCCATGGTTATGGGACACTTCTGTTTGATTGAAACTCCACTGCTGCGTCTGTCCCAGTCCTGTACATCCGTGAGCCGGTGCTTTTGATTCTGGAGAGGTCTTGCACATCCTATGGGATGTGTTGCCTGATGTGGCTGTAATGTCTGTGTGGCTCTGCATGGGCCCTTGCTACCCATGGCACATGTCACTGGACATCTGTTCATGTTGCTTGGGTCCATTCTGCAGGTGTTAATCCCCTTGCTGAAGCATGCCGTGTATGAGCAGAAATCCAGACAAACCTGCCAAAAACCTAGGACTGTATTTTATCTATTAAGAACTGTAGAAAAAGGTTTTATTTTATTCTAGTTATACTTTTACTGGTTCTTCCTTTGCTCTACATTCAGTCTTTATTTCTCATTGGGATAAAATTTCCAGCTTAAGATCAACATTTTAAAACCCTTCAAGAGCTCAGTCCTTGTAACTGAAAATTGAGTATGTGATTTATTTGGATATAGAGAGAGGACAAATACCATCTTACTAAGTAAATTTCATAGTTTATGGAGTGTAAACTTGGTCCAATGCAAAGTTCAGCTTAGAGGCCATCTGTGAAGTCCTGAAGGTGGGCCATAATTGTTTTAGTTCCCCACCCTGCAGAACATCACAGTCACAAAGATGCTCCAACAGAGCTTGGCACCTGGATCCTTGGGTTTCTTGTTTGGTTTCACCTCTAGGAGCTGTGGTAATTTTCACCCGTTGTCCGCCCAAACTTCCAGGCCCCGCCTTTCCCAGAGGGAAAGGGAAAAAGAGAAAAGTTAAAAAACAGCTGAGAGATAATGGCAAAACAAACTCAGAGTAGCTAAATACTTAAATTTATTACTAACAGGATAAGAACTAAAACTAAAAGTAATAAAACTAAAAAGTAAGAAATAAATCAGTCTTAAGAATACCCCTCTCCTCCCATTCCTCTCTCTTTGCAGAAGTTCAAGGGAGCAGAGAATGGGGGTTTTGCAGGCGGTTGTTGTTGCTGCCGCTGCTCTTGTCCTGTGGGTCGCTCCATGGGGTGCAGTTGGGTCTCTGGACCCCGATGGTGTCCGTGGGCTGCAGGGGGACAACCTGCTGCACCACGGTCTTCACCATGGTCTGCAGGGGAGGCACAGCTCANAGGGGCTGCAGGGGGGTCTCTGAACCCCAAAAGATCTCCATGGGCTTCAGAGAGATGGGGGGGAATAGCTTTCAGTCATTCCCCCCCCTGCTCCAGTGTGGGGTCCCTCCTTTGCCTCCTCCTGCTCCAACCTTGGTCTCTCTCACTCTGCGTTGTGATCTCATGGCTGGAATTTTTTTCTGCGCAACACTTCTAAATTCTTAACTATGTTATCACAGAGGCGTGACTGTGATTAATTGGCTCAACTTTGGCCACCAGCAGGAAGTCCCTCCTGGACCTGGCTGTCATTGGCTCCACAGGACAGGAAAAGCTTCTAGCAGCTTCTAACAGAAACCATCCTGGAAGCCCCCCTTCTTCTAAAATTCAGCTACAGAAACCCATGACAGAGCAAAGAGTTGCAGCCTGTGCTGGAGAAGCTGTTTAAATACGTCTAGCAGTTTATCAAACCAGAGAATATTTTCATTGCTAACGGCTCTCAAAAATATGTGTGCCCATTTTGAAACACTTCACTGATATTCATAGCAGCAATAGAAACTGTATTTGGAATATTTGCTTTCTTCCCTTGCCTGCACATGTTACAGCATTGCCCTGACAGCTCCCTGTTGCGCTGAAATAGTGATGGGAGTTACATTTGGAAATGGAGCAGGGTGACAACAGATGGCAGTTGCTCATATCTGAAGTGTCATATGGTGACTCACATCACAGCAAAATCACCTCATCTGGAAAGCAGGGGCCAAAGACACTAGAGGAGACTCCTCTGTCTGTTCCATTCCCCATCCCTGATCCCTTCTCCAAAGTGGGTACTGATGTGGTGGTGCCTCCAATGAGACTCCAGCAGGGACAGCTGACATGCCAGCATGTCGCCAGCAGTAAGACAGGGCCACTGCCCCTGCATATGCTCCCAGGTTGGCTGGTGCTGTGTCCCCATGCCAATGGCAGGGCTGTTTCAGGAAGGCTCTGCCACTTCTCTTTTTGGGATAACTCCCCAGGATCATCTTCTCAGACTCTGCATGAGAAGTTACAGAATCTCACATAAGTATTTAAGTAGCTTCTCCATCAGGTGTCATTTACAGTGGGAAGAAAAGGCAGACCTGTGCAAGTGGGCAGGCTGGGGTCACATACAGTTTTTGTGGTGGACATGTTGCAGGGAAGGATCTACACCAAGCACCTTCGTGCTGTCCTTGCCTTCATAGCTTATAAGCCTCTATGCTTTCTCTCTCCCCTTTCTTCTGTGTCCAGGTTCTACTTTCTATCAAAGCAATCTTCAGATTTGCTCCCACACATTTGATGTTGCTGCCTCCAACACCCAGTCTGATTCTTTCATGCTACCCAGCTTATCCCTTTGCTTCCTCCACACCCACAAACCATGAGTCTTTCTCACCGTGATGCTCAGTGCATCCCCCCAGCTACTGTCCTTGCTCTGCTTCTTTAAACCACTTCTTTCAGCCCTGAATCCAGTATCATTGTAGCTATAGGGTATCAGGTTGTGTGGCTAAACATTATCCTTATAATCTATAAATAAACTAGAAGGAGTGGTAATTCTTGTTCTGTCTTGGTGTTTACTGCACACAACACTGAAGGAGTTAAATAAAGCAATACTCTGAGGGAGGGATGGAGACACACTGAGAACCTCACTATTTTATGCAGCCTTGTGAAAACATGATGTAGAGCTTAGACTGTTAATGCACACTAAATGCAGCATTCTTTGTTATTAACTCATTAAAAAAAAATGTGACTCTGTTCTTTCTCTCTCTATTTAGATATTAAGAAGAGCAGACAAGAATGGTAAGATCAATCACATTTCTTCGCCTCCCCCTTTGGAAAAAAGAATTCATTGTTGATTCACCATTTTAAGTCATGCTTTAAACATCCTAACAGAAAAGCCAGCCATCCCTCATACCATCTAAAAGTTCAATACTATGCATTTTGTTGTGCACTGATCCTCCCTGTATGTTCTTCAAGGGCTGATCTTGTGCTTTCACATTTTGGTGTGTGTGTGTTTGTTGTACTTTGGATGCATGTGGGTGTTTTTTTAGCGATACTGACAAGAGCGAGTTTAAAATACTTGTTAGTAGCTCCCTCTTACTACTTTTTAAAAACACTATAAGTTGTATCCATAAATCAGACTTCTTTCCTACATTTTGCAGTTATGTATTTTTTCAACTTGTCAATAGCCAAAATAAAGCCTTGAATCCAACTCACATATTTGTAACACGGACATCTTGAGTTTTTTATTAATGGGAGAAGCATTGAACAGTGTTAAACTCACAGGTCAGACTTTAACCCTGTTTAAACCCCAGATTTAACCCTGACAAGTAATTCTCAGTCAATCCTGAGAAAATTAATTTTGTGTACGTTCGCTAAAGAGAAGGCAAATAGGTACCACTGAGAAAATCAGAGATAATAACTTAAAAGGGCTACTGTAGAGTTTGATGGTATAACTGACCCTGTTGAATGACCATTTATTGCAGCTGAGAGCAAAGTCCCACCACCACAACCCACCTCTTGTTGCTCTTCCTGCCCCAGCTCATGTGCAGCAAGTGGCACTTCCCATGAGACCATGGCAGGCTCTTTCAGAGAGCTCAGGAACCACAGAATCCATCACTTTGACAGTGTTTTGGTAATGTTTTCTTTGTTACCTCCTTCAGGCAGCTTGCGAGTGGCTTGCATGAGCAGCGATAGTTCAAGTTGAATGCCAAGGTGAGGGCTGGAATGGGGAGGAGAAGGACCTCCTCTTCAGCAGTGCCTTTCTAGGTTACTTACCTGCCAACCACAGCCAAGCTCTGTTGGCATCCCCCACAGATCACTTCGTGGTGTTTAGAATAGATGTGTATGTGGCTGCCCTGAAGACTGAGGAGAGCCAGGGTGCACAGTGAAGAACAGAGGTCATCATCCCCTTGGAGTCAAAAGAGTCCCTACAGCTTTGTGCTCCTGCCATGGATTCTGAGCTGCTGCTGTCCCAGTCCTGGTGGATTCACAGCACTTCAGTGGTCAGGAATACTTCCAGTTCTAATTTCTGTTTCCTCACAGCTCATTGCATATCTCATTATTCATACAAAGCAAGGGAAACAGCTCACACAATCAGTGACAAACTTGTCTGTTCTGAAACAATATGAAACATTTTCAGACCCAGAGACTTTGGTTGCTGCCATTCCTACCTGTATATGGATCTTTTACAACATATTATTGGCAGAAAAGGGGCTAAGTTCAGTCACTTTAGTTGTATGAATTTAAGTCCTTGAACTTGAAATGGTTTCAGCTTTTAAGGCTAAATTGTGTCTGCTCAACCATCAATTGCCAACGGGGCTTCCACTTTGCACGTCACAGGCTTGTGCCACATTAACACGGAGGAGATTTGTTTTAAAACTGTGAAGTTAAGTAGGTTTTCAGAAATGTTACTGTATATGTGAACAATTATTGAACATGTTTACACTGTTACCAACAGAGATTACTATCTTATGTTAATAACTGGGCTACTTAGACTCTCAGTGTCACCTTTCTGTGCTACTGGAAACCAAGTATTGGCTTTCACGAACAAATACAACATTACTGTTCATGACACAGCCCTGAGTTCTCCCATACACTTTTAATAGCACTTTGTCTGCTGTATTCATGCTCTCTGTTTGATTAAAATACCCCCATAAAAATTATCATCAAAAACTTTACTAGATATGTTCTTAACAACAAGCTAAAAGTACATCCCAAAAACTGGATCAAGCTGATAAATAGGAGTATTGTAGGAAGTAGCCCTCTTACTATGAATTCAGAGACCATGGAACTTCAGGTAAGCCTTCCACAGCAAGCAAAGACAACTATTAGTGCAAAGACAATAAAAGAGATCAAAAGAGCCAAGAAATTCTGCTGAATCACTGTTACTCAAAAATGCTACAATGATTTATGACATCTGTGTTTAATTGAGAAAGTCCTTTAGCAGTCACTCCTCTATGTGAAAGGAGTCATACAAATGTGGTGGCTTCTTCCTTTTCCTGTCCTGGTACATGTGTCATTCTGTTACTATTCTGTTTCTGGGAATGTCAGCTGTGCACAACTTCCATGAGAGGATCAGCTTCATAAATTCAACCTGTAGTTCTTATTTCATGGCTGAGCAGCTCTGCTGTATGTGGAGCAGATCCACCCTCCTCTCCATAACTGAAAAGGTCACATGGTTTTGTTGGAGGACATGACACAGGGAAGTATTTTTAAGAAGTATATGGTTCATAATATTGACAAAAGCAACAGAGAACCCTGAGGGGGGAAAAGAAATTTCATAAAGGTGAGATGTTGCACATTGACCTTTTTGGAAAGGAGAAGTTTCGGGTCTGCATGTCAAAATGAAATTTTGGTCAGGTTTACTTTATAAAATTCCGTGCACTCAGAGGAAAGCATGTGGATTTCACACAGAACTAAATTCAGCTAAAAGAAAAAAAATCTTTTTTATTTAGTTTTTTTGCTGTTTAGAACAAACTCAAATTCATTAAATTCCTCTCAAGAAGGAAGACCTTGTCCCTAGCTTGCAAGGAGCAGGGTGAAGAAACACAGGCGCTGGAACTGCCAAATGCAGTTTTTCCTAATAAAAAAAACTTCCTCTCTCATCTCACAGAGAACAGTAGTTGTGGCACACGTGTGAATGCAGCACCTGTATGTCCTTGTCTATATGAGATGTTTCTCTAACCTTCTGATTTGTGAGAGGGACATGGGGTTCCCCATTAATCTTGCAGTGACTTGCAGTGAAGTGAAACCATATCAATTACTGGTAGAGATCACCCAGGGGCCTTTCCTGCTCGTGCAGCTTTGATATGCGCCCAATTAGAAGAGCCCTCTGTTATGATTCTCTCCTCTTAGCAGAGGGTTGTAATTTCAAATATAGACTATGGTGCAGAAATCCAATCACAAATAGCCAGACTGTCAAAATGGATGGGAAAAGGGTAATAATCAACTGAGAATGCAACTCTTGATCTTGCAAGAGCAATAATCATCCATTAGCTAGGGAGAGTGCCTCAACACTGATGGTTTGACATAGATCAAAGACAAGAAGCACTAGATAACAAAATAACTGGAGAACAGTGCCCTTCCTTTGCTGTCGACATGGTAGGGATTATTTCCCATCCTCATGGGGAAGAAGATGGCTGCTTTTGCCTATTAGCATAACAGCTGGAATAATGGCTGAAAATCTTTATTTCTGATTCTATCAACATACAGAGTCATTGAAAGCACATTTGCCTGGACTCTTTAAAGCTTCAGCCTATGTCTGCACTTGTTCTGATTCAAGCCCTTATGACTGGGACCGAGTGGATATTATTATCATGCTTGGTTTGGCACACTGAAGTCTGTTATTTTTGCAGCTCTTTCTTGGTCCATTTCCAGCTTATGTGCCATATGCCAATAAATCAGGTGGTTTTCATCTTTTTGCATGTGGTTCATCTGTGTCTGTTGTCATGTGTCTCCCCTCACTACCTCGTTCTCTCTGTGTACAGCAATATCTTAGAGCACTCAAATGCTCTGATCCAAATCTTTTACAGCAGATCAGTTCCTTCTAAAAAGACAAGCCCCACAGCTGGGAGAAGGATTCATTTCCTAGTCCCTGTTTTATCTTCCTGGTTAACAAATACTTTCTGACACAGGGGCTTTTTCTATTTATTGGTTTCACTTGTCGTTATCTTTTCTTCCTTTGCTCATTGTTGGCCTACAAGGGTGGAGATCTCTGTTCATAATGCCGCAGACCCTAAACAACCTGACTACCCTGGCTGTGTGCACTTTGCCAACCTGGAGACAGGCTGGAAACATCTGAATGGGTCAGGGCAGTGCTGTGGGCTCTACTTCCCAAATCCCACCCTTTCAAGGTGAACCTTAGAAAGAGTTTTAGCCCAATGTGGCTTTTCCCTCTCATTGCCATAAACTCTTCCACGTGGCTCTTCCCATATATCCTACGGCAACCATTCAGCCATGGAAGCTCCATCTGATGTGGCTCCTGCCATGAAAAGACTGCTTTGGTGGTCCTCTGTGGAGTTAACAGGCATGTTTAACTGCTAGGAAAGGCTCACAGTCCTAACAGGAAGCCCAAAACAGGGGTCAATGGAAGTGGTTTTGTTGCCCTCTAGCATTTGCTGGCATCTCTGTGAGACATCCTTCTTCCCTACATCACCATAACTTCCTTTGCTGGCTGTAGTCTCACCATTTGCCATTATCTTTGTACATACAGACTCCAAATACATGTGCTCATTATTTACTTTTTATGTTTGACTCACTGAATCCACCTTTCAGCTCCAACAGAGAGTATGTGTGTGGCTTTGTTCTCCGTTCTCTGTTGAAGTCATAAGCTATCCACTGTGTGTCCTGGAGATTACTAGTGTTTATGGAGTGGACTGACTGGGGAGTATCACTTGGACCTGCTTTATTTGAAAAAAAAAATCTACATAATAGAGAGGTGAATTTTACTAAGATAAATATAAGAATGCAATTGCAACCTGAAGAAAGGCTCCTCTAAACCACTGTGTAACTGTATTTCTAAACTTGCAAGTGCTACATAAGGAAATTAATTTTTTTGTTTATATTTTTGCCTGCCAGTTGGGAGCATTTTGGCTTCAAGGAGAATGGATGACTGTGCCAGTTTTTGAAGAAACGCTGCTTTTGAAAGATGTCAGATAAGACAGACAAAAGCAAGCAAGTCTTGCAAAACAGCTTCTTTGAGACAACATTGCCAAGGCAAATGCTGCTGAAGGTTGATTCCTCTGAGGGATGCATAGCTTCAGAAAAGTTTGCCTTTCATGAGTCATCCTTCCCCTGTTGCTTTGCCAGTGGCAGGGATTAAAGCATCTATAATAGAAGTTTCTGCTCAACTGCTCTGAAGCACTAAAACCAGACAGTATTTATCTGGATGCTGTGAGGCCAGTGAGGCATGCCCAGGGAGGAGGTACTGAGGGCACGTATCACAGACTTTAAAATAAAAGCTATTCTTGATATTCTTGACTCCTGGGGGGGTAGGGGAGTGGAAACCAAACAAAAAACAAACAAACAAACAAACCTGGCTAGGCAAATGTGTCTTTGATTTAACAGTACAGGGAGAATTTGTTAAGTTTTGGGTCTGAGCTTCATCTGAACACTGAGGAAGCACAGGAGTGGCCCGGGCCACCAGGGACTGAGTCTCCAGCTGCACTGGCAAAACAGATACACTCATCAAAAAATCAGAAAAATTCCCTGGATAATCAGATCTTAGTTAGTGTAACTGCATGAAGTCTGTAAGTATAAATAGGTACTCAGATCTTGGTTTTGCAAAAAAAAGAAGCTCAGTGATGTGTCAGTCAATGTTAATAACATTCAGAATGCTATTGAGAATAAATAGCAATGAAGCAAACGGCAATGTCTGCACTTGGGTGACAAAATTTAAAGACTATAGCTAGAGTGCCCAATCTGGGTGTTAGCAGATCAGTGATTTTCTGAATTGAGGTAAAGCCAATGATCCTGAAGGACAGAAAAAAACAGACCTATTTCAGGTTTTGTGTCACATCCAGGATGTTCCATGGGTAAACTCATAATACTTTTATCACAGGAAAGTTGCCAAAGTCAGTAGTTCCTTGACTATAAGTTGCATGCAAATCACCCTTCTCAGCAAAGGATAAAACTGCAAAGGTAGTTTGATTAAGCAATTGATTGTATCTGTATGAGCCAAAAAAAGCATAGCTGTGAAAAGAAGCTCCTTTCAACACATTCAATATTTGACAATCCTTCTCTGTAACCAGTGCCAAATGGCAAATGTATTAAGATTCTTGGTCAGGTAATCATGGCAGTTTTGTGCCATCTTGGCTTTCAACTCTTGTAGATCTTGACATTTTATTTTTATTGTAATAGTGATTTCCAGCTACAATATATCTTTTCATATTAATCATTTCAACATTATTTTGTTGAAGCAGACATGTAATTTTTACAATTTTGAAACCTCTTGAAGGTTACGTATCTGAAGCCATATATTCAAGTAAAAAAAAAAAAAACATTAGCAAGTGAAAAACAGAGGAAATGCTTCAGCTCTCCTCTTTAAATCTACCTGCTGTATTATTACAGCATGTATTTCCAGGATTTAGGTGCTGCCTTAGTAATTGATTCTTCACCAGTATCAAATCAGGCCACGGTACATTGTAGACTAGTCTGGTGCTTCGGACATCTTAGTATTATCCTGTACAGTTTGTTTAGTGTTTTGTGAGGGAATTTAATATGTTACTGCGGGAAGAGAAAGAAACATGTGACCCAAAATTTAGTGCTACCCACATCAGTTATGAAGTGTTGGGCTCTAAAATTATTCTTTATGCTTCATGCAAATGCTCAATCACTTTAGAAAAATTATTACTTAACTACAGTTTAATCTTTCAAACTTCTAAGTAACTGCAAAAGGAGAATCTTTCTTGGCTTTTGTTTGGTGATAATCACTTCCATTTAAAGCTTACTACACTAGTCAATGAGGAACAAATTGCCTTAAGTGTTGTAATTAAAGTTATGGACTTGCCTCATCCATGCCCATGCACTTCTTCTGAAGTCATGCCTGTAAAACAAACAAAAGAGGGGAGTTGTTCTTCAGGACAGAAGCAAATGTCAGATGTAGCTGAGGGATCCCTGATGAAATCCTGTGGACTTCTGTGGGGTCAGCTTTCCATTTACAAACCTTTTAATATTTTTAACCTTCTGCTGACAAGCATTGGTTTATTTCTCACTTTCTATACAATGTCATTTGAAGCTCCATTCAGGTTGTAGATCATTTCAGCATGCAAAATTATCTAACATCTTCCTTGGACTGCTTCCTTCTCTTCCACCTTGAATCATATACTCAGGAAAACATCAGTTGTGCTAACTGTCATATGTTGTTTAATTAATCACTATGATATGATTAGAGACCAGAGTTAACAAAGTGTAATGCTGTTTGCACCCAGAGTCCTACTCTCCAAAACAGACAATAGCCTAAAGTCTGCCACTGCTATCACTGCATCCATGGCCACCCTGTGAGTGGGACAGGCTGTCTCTCCAAATTGTAGTACATTTAATGCATTTCTGACCTCATTAATAAATTAATAAAAATATTAAAAAAAAAAAAAAAAAGGAAATCTGCAGTATAGAAACATTTCTGAGAATTACCATACATGCATAATTGAAGGGCATAATAGAAGTGTGATCCCTTTTTCAGTGAAATGCTGTAGAAAACAGTGATGGTTGTGCAGAATTTAATCTGACAAAGGAGGGTAGAGCCTCAATCTGAAGTGGTAACATCATAAAAATACTCTGTGAATTAATCTGCTCAATGCATCTCATCAAGGATTTTGTCTCATGTTGTCAAGGACTTGCTATAATTAAAGATAACTTAGAGAAACAGATGAAATGGATTGCATTAAATAATGTAGTAGTTATTGTAATGAGGACTTTTTCCTCTTGAATTAATGTACACCACATTACTGTTCTTCTAAATGTTATCAGACTGTACCTCCCTTCCCTCCGTGTCCCATTAGTCTTGCAGACACTTCCTAACTACATCATGGTATTGATGATGATCAGGACTCATGGTGTGATGATTGGATTTGTCTCAATAAAATGAGAACAGCAGTTATTTATAAAGTAAAATTAATTGTTTTGTAGTTGGACTTCACTAAATATTAAATGGCCAATTCAAATTCCATCTGAAAATTGATCTGAGCATTTTGACTGACCTCTGATATATGTCCCAACCAGGTTTCTCATTCCTATATTTTGGTGTAATCTCCGGGTGAATTATGATGGTAAATAGAAATGTTTTCTATGCTGCCCAAGAAAATTAGCTGAAATTCTTTCCAGTGGAAGAGGATGGAAAACTGGCTTCCTATTCCATGAAAGTTGAACTTTTTAAACTTTATTTTGTTAATTACACACCAAGCCTGGAACTTTTTTGAAAGATGTATTTTACAGAGAAAGAGAGACGAGAGACAGCAAACCAGTGCAGCGTATTGTTTAGTGTCTGTAGCTAGAGAGGAAAGCCAGAGTCAGATCCCTGCTGCTGTTGAATTGCGTACTTGAGTCTCAGTCTCCCGTGTGGGAGGAAGCGAGCAGTGGAAAGAAAAAGCAGGAATGGGAAAAGGAAATAAGTAACTCTAGATAGATGAAGAAATTTTCATTGAATCAACATGTTCCTTCAACAATTGCTTGCTTTTGCATTTCCCTGGATTTTCTCTGCCCCACTCCATCTCAGGATTTTCCATGCAGATGTGAGGACAAGGGAAGGGAGTAAGTAGGAGATGCATGGGACAGGGCAGAGAGAAGCCACAGCGAATGGCATCAGGGCAAAGACAGGACTGTACTGATGTCAGTACAGTCAGTAGAGATTTACCAAAACCAAAGTATCTTTTCTTGAAAGATAAGAAAGAGGAAGAAAAACTGAGTTACCAAGCAAACTGAGAACTCTGATACAACAGCTGATGTATTTAGCATAATGTTATGTCTTGATCAAACGTGTAAAGTATCTGCATTTAAGCTGGAAGCCTAAAGGTTTTTAATAATTTTCTCTTCTACTGCATGAAGAAAACAACCAAAACTATGAAAAAAATTAAGGCCATTTTCATTTCTTCATTGTTTCAGATGATGGAAAACTGTCCTTTGATGAATTCAAAGCTTACTTTGCTGATGGAGTCCTGAGTGGAGAAGAACTGCATGACCTTTTTCACACCATTGATACACACAATACTGAGTAAGTGCCCTCTTCTTTTAATTCCAGTGCCACTCTGTGCCCAAGAATGGAAAAAAGACATCAGGCTGATTTTAGGAAATGAGTCTAAGTAGAAAGCTGCTTGAGGGAAGCTAGGCTGTGTCATATAGATCTAAGCTGTACAAGTGAAGTGTTTTTAAACCTTGTTGATACAGTTGTATGCACCGATAAAGTGATTTGGGCAGCTGAGAACACCGTGTGGAAATTGGATGCCTTCTGTATTCTCCACCCATGGAAGGAAAACAGGTTGTGGCCTCCTTCAGGCTTAAATATGTGTTCTTCAGTTCTTGATCCCACAGAGTCATTACATGAGATGAATATTTGAAGCAGATGTTGAGAAGGAAATAAAATAAATAGAGCAATCATATATAGTAAAGAGCTGAAAAAACCCACCCTATCTGGTGGTGTGGTACTTGTGTTGGTGCTGTCCCTTGGGCTGTTTGGATATCCCCATTACAGCTGGGTTTAACAAGGCCACAGGGAAATTAGCTGATGGGTACTTCATGAAGTTCAACAAGGTGAAGTAAAAAGTCCTGTTCTTGGGGAGGAACAACCCCATGCATTTGTGGAAAATGCAATCAAAGTTAAATCTAGTTACAGAGTAGAATTCACAAGATTTTAAAGTCTGTGCCAACACAGTACCCTGAAGTAAGCAGAAGGAATGCTACTTAATCTGTTGGACTTTTGGGGAATGAAAAATACCACAGACTTTATAAAGTGATTAAGGAATGGGGTGAAGTAGACAGGAAGGTGGTGAAGTCACCATCCTTGGAGGTGTTTGGGGGATTTGGCAGTGCTGAGTTAACAATTGGACTTGATGGTCTGAGGGGTCTTTTCTAACCTAAATAATTCTATACACTAGTATATGCTGGGGGCAACCCAGCTGGAAAGCAGCTTGGCAGAAAAGGACAGTGGGTGAACATTGAGTTGAGCATGAACTAAGAATTGCCAAGGACAATGCTACGAATAACCCAAAGTCAAAAACTCACTTCAGAGCCAGACTCATTCATACAGTTTGAACTCCCTCATATGTGCCACATAGCTGCATTTATCTATAGTTGTCAGGAAGCATTCTGATAAGGACAGAAATCCTTGATGACTATGTAAAATTTCTAAGAAAAAAGACATGTTCTACATTTATTTTTTTCCTTCTTTTTATTTGTAAAAATTTTGTTTTATTATTAAAATACTTTATTTTTATTATTGTTATTTTTAAACCATCTTCTCTTTAACAGAAAATATATGGATCTGAAAAATATGGAGAAAAGTGAGAATAATGTTATGTTTTTCCTCCTGGTAGACAGGCACATCTGAAGAACAGATACAGCTGTTGAATGCTAGAGTTATTAGCTGAGAACAGGCAATGAAACTGTCACAGAAGCCATCAGAGAGAAAGATCATTCTCACAGTCCAGGAAAGGTCTGGCAAAAAGATGGGCACAAAAGTCACAGAATACATACTGTGAAGGGTCATATTTTCATGTATTTCAGGGAATCAAACAACTGGAAGATTAAGACAACCTACTAAATTACCTTTTCCAACTGGAAGAAAGGGTGCTTTCTGTCGATGGGTTAACCTGTTACAGAGTAGAACCCAGATGTAGAAAACAAAAAATAGTTGAAGCTCAGATTTAAAACAGCAACAAGAAGCTTTTTGAGTATATTTTTCCATGAAGTCTTTAACAGATAAAAGGCTTTAGCTGACTATGCAGTTGGCAAGTATTCTATGAGGTTTGATCTTTCTCTTTAACAGAAGCAAATACATTTTAAAGGCATTTTCTTAGCCCCTTTGAAAGCTTCTGAGAATCTTGGCAGCAGGCAGCTAGATGTCACATGCCAAATATCTGATGGATATAGCAAAGAGAGACACCTTGGACAGTATAATTTCCTTGTTAGTATAGCTTTCCAGCAAAAATCACATGAAGCAGATATAATAAGGAGGGAAAAACTTTACTCACTGGCATTTCCTGAAAAGGGCAGGTTATGTAAAATGTCTCAAATTAACAGTCTGGCTAAGAAAAGTAGCAAAATGTTCATTGAACCTTGGGAAGTGTTATAATGCAGGCATTAGGAAAATCAGGTACATATCAGCAATTCCAAAATCATTTATTTTGTGATGTTTTCACTTGCAAATTATCCAAGGGAATGAAATGACAATTCTGGTTTGTGCCTGTAAGTCCTGAGTCGTTTATGGCTTGTTTTTAGGAGGGGAGGCTGAGGAATTCTACTCAGTTGTTAGCTAGTAGGAGGTTTGCACAGATTATTTTATCTCTCTTATCCGATTGAATACGGAGTCTATCAAACTCTGGTCAAGTAATTTATCTTCTCTCTGTTTCACTTCACTATTTACAAAGTGCAGACTGGTTTTCTATCCCAGAAATATTTTGTAAGCATTGAGATTATGCAGTGGTTTACACTACTACTGTAGTGTAAAAGTGTAAAAGCCTAGGACAGATGGTTAGGGAAGCATGTCACAATCCTTTAGTTCATTTCTTAGAGTATCTCAAGATTTCATACCCAGCTTGTCACAAGAGCGGACTTTGGGTTGTTTCTACCTGCATTAAGTCTTTTATCTCTACCAGCATTCAAAACATCACTGTCTGTGTGCATGAGTCTTTGTACTTCAAAGCCTGAAGATAAAAAAGGAGATGTGGCCTCAGGGTGATAGCTATGGGCCACAAGCTCAGGAAATCTCAATTCCCTCCTCAGCTCTGTTGCAAAAATCTTTCAATAAAATATTCAAAGCATAAAAGATTTACACTTTTCAGGGGACTAAACTAACCAGGTACTAAAAGCTTCTGTTACGCAGACCCTAATGTCAGTCAGATAGGCTGACAAGGAGGGTGGTAACACACAGCTCATGGATTACATAGTCTGCAAGTTGTAGCTGAAGTAATTTTGAAGATGAAGACCCACATGGTCTTATGTCTCAGAGCATTCTGGTTAGTAAGTGAAAGCACAACAGCCTGCATGCAAGTCAGTGTTGAAGCACAGCTGGTTTTCAGAAGAGGTAGTTTTGAAGAAATACAGCTGGTTTGCTTGCATGTGTTATTGCCTGAATAATTGTACTGAAAATAGAGAAAGGTATCAGCAGCACAGATCTTATACGTGGAGTGAAGTATGCAGGATAAGTTTGGAATCAGTGGCTTAAGGGGTGAAGGCCTTTACAGATCATTGTCTTGGTAAATCAGCCCTTGCTGACAGGCTTGTGTTTTAGCAGAGCAAGAATCCTTGACATGGTTAATGGTTTAGTAAGTTTTAGCAATCATTGCAAACATAAACGTCCCTTTTACTCTTATCCTTCACCCTTCCCTCCTCCCTCTAATAACTTTCATGGAAATTGTTTCTGCATAACAGCATCCTCAGGGAAAATATGTCAGAAGATAATGAGAATATTTGGCAAAGTTACAAACTAAGAGATATACAGAAGATCTCAAGAGGATTCAGTCTGCAGCACTGCTGGCGAAATAGAGCAATAAATGCTTCACTTATTACTGACTCAGAAGAGTCAGTGGGGAATCAGACTTATTTTTCTCACTTTACTCATCAGTAAAATGAAGTTCTCAGTCAAGATCCTAGTTACAGGATTTGGAGCTGATCAGTGCTTTTCCTAAGAGTTAAAGTATTGAGGACCTGGGGCACAGGCAACCTCTCAAAGGTAGGGAGGTCCCACTTAAACCTCTGTGTATGGCACAAATTAAACTATACGTAAGCCATGAGTTTGGTGAGGACCTGAGAGCCTCAGTCACCTGCAGCACTGAGGTTATGCTGTGAATTTGGGAGAGTCCTTCACACTGCACGTACTGCATGCCAGGATGGCACTTGGCCCTTTGGAGACACGTCTACACTTGCATGTATATTTGTCAGCAGGGCATCTGAGACTCCCTCCTGGTCAGTGAAGCCACTGGCACCTAAGACATGATGCTGTTCACATAGACTTCAGCTCTGTTGACCAGGTATTGGGCATTTAAGATGCTTGCATTTGAAAATAAGCCCAGGTGGGAAGGGTGACACAGGTGAAGTATTTGGGGCATGGTTGGTGGGAGAAATGCTAGAACATTTGAAGCAACACTAGATGCCTATTTTATATCCAATTACTACTCAATCTCCTGCTAGCTGGTTGGTTAAAACCCCCCAGCTCCACTGAAAACACTGGGGCTTCTTTGCAAGCTGGTCAGGTTGGACACCTAGTGCACACATGGCCATCTGTACTTAGGACTCGGTCCCAAAGTGAATCCACCTTCCTCCCACCTGCCCAGGTCTCCATTAGCTGAGCCCTAGTTCTTCCCTTGGGTCAAAAGAGAGATTCTGAGTTCATCTGCCTGAGTAGCAAACTACAAAAGAATACCAGCTGGATGTGTGAGAGCTGGTTAGCTTTATCCTTGCACTCGTGGGAACCCACCCCACTGCATTAGCCTGCAGCCCAGTACTGTGCACCAAAACTAAAATGAAATGCATATTTTATGGACCAGAATGCTTCCTTCAAGGTTCTCATTGTAAAGATAACAATCACAAGTCTTCACAGTTTAAACATAGTCTAAAGACACTAATTATCTCTGCCTTAGATGATTTTCTTTTGTTTTTGTTGAAAGGCATACTTTAGTTTCCTAGTATTGCTCATCTTTCACAGTTCAACACAGGTACATAGGAAAAAATAATTGAAAAATAATTAACTTCTGACTACAATGAGGAAAATAGAAGATTTATTTAAAAGAATATGAGATACAGACAGGCTCTTTAATTGAACTACAGGTGAGTGAAAACTTTTTTTTTTCTAAAAAGGAATTGTTGAATGCAAAAATAATTGCAAGAGGAAAATAATACCTTGAGTTTTTATGATTTTTAAAACAAGTTATTTTAGATTAAATTAGAATTTCAAGTACATGGTTCAGCACTGATATCAGAAAGGTGTGTTTGATAATATTTGAGAGTTGTAATTGCAGCTATTGGCTTTAACTCTCAGAGTTTAAGACAATAGCTACAGAAATCAGTTTGAAAATGAAGCGCAGAGACAAAGGCAAGATACTGGTCAGACCGAGCTGATTATACATTTTAGTATGTCATGACTGATCAAAACAAGTTCACTGAGAATGCTTTATACAGTCCTAATGGTAACAGACAAGCTGCAAATGCAGCTTTGCTTGGAAATTTTCCGTTTGGGCGATTCTTTTTAATGGGAAATTCAGCCTTCTGCAGAAACAAATGAGAATCAATGACACTAAGAAAATCAAATGGTAATGGCTATTTTCACCTCCTAAATGGAGCTGACCAAAGGGGTTTCATTTCAGTTCTTCGGAAGATAACATTAGTTTCCTAGCAGTCAGCACATTCCTTAATGGTAGGTGTGGTTTGAGAGCCTAGTCCCTTCCATAATCTGGGTTTCCCAGAGAGCCACAGCAGTTTTGGTATCCCATCAATATGTGTATTTCTGAGGAGTTTAATCAAACAAAGTAAACATTTTATTTTGTCTAACAATAAATAATTTAATTTCAGTTTCTTTAAAAATAATTTTGGGACAAACTCAGAAATTAAAACATTATCACGTCCTATTGGGTAAAAACTCTGAAATTTGCTCTCCATGGCAAAAGAGCGACCATGATGTTGTGTCTCATCTCATTTAGGCTTGTGTCATTCAGACTCTTCTAAAAATCATAGTTCTGCAGCCCTTGCACAGTGCTCTATAGATTTTAGCATACACCATGAGTTTTAATAGCATTATTAAACCTCTTTTAGCAACACACAGGCTGTTATAGCTGGGATGATTAAGGTGACTTGTCAGTTATGCAGTCATTGCATCCCTGTGAATCATTGCTGAAGGCAAAGGAGTAGTGGATTGTTTTTTTCAGATGAACTCTTAGGGAAAAAAACCCTCAAACCTTAATTCTCTCCTGCAGTCCTGCCATGGGAAAAGTAAGTGATGATTCTGAAGTTATCACTTAGCATAGAGCTAAGCATAAGCAAACTAGGCAATTATTTAGTACAGCAAAACAGGACACCAAAAACGCCATGGCCCCACTGCCCATGTCAGAGCCCAGAAAACCTTGGTGAGCCCAGAGAGTGCACAGTCCAGCTGGCCCCAGGGTTGAAAAGCAGCAGAGTTCTCAGGGCAGAAGGCAGTTTGCTTCCCCAGGGACAGATTCAGGAGCTCTGCCCCAATTCTGCTGCTCCTTCCTCCTCTCCCTTTTCTGTGACAGGAGGCCAACACCTGGGCTTATCGCAGCACCACATCCTTCTGGAGGCAGTTTTACCTCCATTGGTAAGAAACCTAGAACCAACCTGAACAACAAGGTGTCTGCTGTTGCAAAGGAGCTGTGAGATAGAAAATCCTTAAATTTAAAGCACACACGTAGGACTCCTTTGTGAAACACCCTCTGTTATGTTGGAGCACTTACCTCATTTTGCTGACTTAAAGTGGGATGGTACACAGGCTTTCATGTTGCAAAGAGTTTACAGCTTTTTGGTTGAGGTTGTCCATGGATGACTATTCAGTTATCCATACACAGTTTAAGTAATAGCTAATTTCTTTCAGTCACAAATTATAAGCTTCTACTTAACAACAGGCAATTCTAGCTTCAAACTTTCCTCCCTAAAACCAAATTTAGCACAAAGACATGCAGATGGGATGCAAAAGAGAGCTGGTTCAAACTTCTGAAATAAATCCTCATATCTCAGAATGAAGAGATATCTGAAAAACAAAGTGTTACCCTCTCCAGCTCTAATAGTCATGGCAATTTCTAAATTAACTTAGTTCATAAAGTCATTCCTATGGTTTTGGATTCTCCAATAAAATAACTGCTTTAAATGCCAGAGTTCATACTCTGTATATAATTCCTGAACTGAAGAGATATTGTTGCCTCTTCTTGTGGTCCACGGAAAGTATACAAAACTTCTGTGCCTAGAGGTGCCTTTCCTATCAGGGAGCAGTATGTGTCAAGTCAGTGGGTGGGATTGTGGAACAGTGAATGCAGAGCAGTGGATGAGTGAAATAGCTTTAACTCCTCCTCCCTGGATGCCCCCAGTCCACAGCTAACTGTGGTGGGCAGAACAAAATCACAGCTGCTTTGCAGTTCTACATTTTGGAGCACTTCCAGATGTACCATGAATAGGCACTTTTGCCACAGTTCATTCAAGTGAATTTGCTTTTTTTCCTGTCACTGAGCAACAGGTACAATCGACTTTGCAGTGATCAGGGCTGCTCAGTTTAAAAATTCTTTTAAAATGGGTCATTTCTTAGGTAGAGAACATTTCAGACACAGACACATCAAAGGACTGCATCTAGCAGTCAGAAAGCAAACTGAGAGGAGGAGTCAAAAAAATTGTCATGCTGACATGATTTGAATGCATTTGTCTACACCCTATGCTTCATTGCTTATTGTGAGGGGAAGGCTGGTGGCTGGTTGTGAGTCATCCAGCAAATATTGAAAATAATATGTTCAGTGTTTCCAGATTATTGGTCTAAGCAGAAGCATCCTTGGCATATGTACCCACTGAAATGATGAACAGGTGCCTGCTGTAAACCTGAGTACTGAGTTACAGAAACAGCCCTCTGGTGTGCACCTGACTTTTATATTATTAAATACATGCCAAACTTTTTAATTGTTTCTGTAGCATCTTTCAGGGAGCTCTAAATTATTTGTATGCAGCAAAAGAATTCCTAGGTTTGTTCACAACTCTGTTTGAAGCAGTATGTTATTATTTCTGAGAGAATGAAATAATCAGTGACACAAAATTATAGCTTCCCTGCCTAGAACAGCACTCCCTTCAAACAGGATGCCAAGAACAATAAAGCCTCCAAGAGTATTTATAACAGGATAAGGAAATATTGAGTATGCTAGACTGAAATCCATGGTCTTTGTGTCTTTTCTGTGTTCTGTCAGCTGTTTGCTGCACAAATTGCTTTGGATAATATTTTCTCGTTAGTCAAGTGTCCACTTATAACTGAGAATGAATTTAGCACCTAAATACTTTTTCATTTTCACTGGGAGTCCACTTACAGCTGTGTCACTCCTGTCGATAGGATAGGACTAACAGCATGCTGAAAACAGAGATGCTGAAAGCCTCTGAGCCACTCCCTCTATCACTACCATGGTGCTGAGGATACTGCAGAAGGACAAGGAGGAGAATGGATTTAAAAACATAACTTGTAAAAAGCACATGAATTTGACTGGGTAACAGTGTGAAAGGCTGTTTTAAACACAATTATCAAGCTCTATGCTAAGAAATGCAGAAATGTCTTTTACGTTAAAGCATAAGGGCAGATGATGTGAGGGAGCTGAAAATGCAGGGATGATGAAGAGGGATGATCATAACAGCAAACTCCCATCATTTAACACCATCATTCTCTCAAGGCTTTTTGACTCAGGCAGTTTTCCAGCTTTCAGGAATTCAAGGGATGAACCTCTGGACTGTTCCAAAAATGACTGCTGAACTGCAGAAGTGGGTGGTCAGGCACATTTGATCAATGACACCATAGAGATCTTCAGTAAAGAGCCTTAAGAAGTTGCAGAGACTTTTTCCCATCACATAGTTTGTTGACCTAAGAATTAAGTTTCTCAGATTCAGCACCAGTTCTTACAGACTATGAATTTCTTTATACGTGCTGCCAAGGTCATTGTAAAAAGTCAGGTGAGAGTTTCATTGGCAGCCATCTAATTTGGCCTGCTCAAATATAGATAAGGTCTTCTTCAATTACCAAAAGTTGTGTGAAAATCTCATTTACATTATCACTTAAAAGTGTTCAGAAGTTTTTATAACCCTGAGTAGGCAAGTTTATGAAAACCCAGGATCCTACAGTTTGTCTGTTTCTGTCCCTTGTGAAATAAAAGCCAGATGTATGGAAGTTCACAGCGGTGAAAGTGATTTTAAGATAGCACTGCATCATCATTTTATTAAAAGGTCAATTAAAAAATCCCATTAAAAAGATAAGTGAAAAAACCCTAAGTGCAATCAACCATTCAATATTCACCCCTCAGCAAGATTCAAAGAGGACATTCATGCTTTTAAGTTTCTTTAATAATCAGTTTCTTCTCCTCCTTGGAAGCTAGTCAATAGGCTAACTTTCAGTAATGAGTTGTAGGTCAAATGTTTTGTGGTTTTTTTTTTCTTCTGACTATTAAGGCCTCAGAGAGAAAATATCACTTCAAAGTTTGATCAAGATGAAAACTGTTTCAGGTGAACAGGTTTGAATTTTATAGAACACTTACCTGAATTTATATATTTATATAATGGCATGGGAACATGGCAATGCAGGTATACTTTTTACATCTCTAATATTCCTGAAGCTAGTAGTGGTGAAATGGTTTTATATGACCAGAAAGTCTTATAAATTCTGTGTGCTGTTGGGATATGTCTGGTTTTGTTGTCCTACTGTACTGTGTCTGCCATGGAACACTGTTGCACAGCAAGGATTGCAAATGGGAGGAAGTTATTGGGTTTTACCTCATTTAGCAGGGAGGGTCAAGCTCTCTTAGCCCTGCTGTACAGCATGACAGCCACAGGAGAGGAGTACTGGCAGAAAGGTGAAGAAAAAAATCCTAACATTTCTGGTGTTCAGGTGGATTTCTGCCAGAACCAGGACGAAATGTGTGAGGAGCAGAGACTCTGCCCCATGATGCACAAAGGCTGGGCCAGGAGCTTCAGCGTGGGTTGTGAGTGAGTAGGAAGGTGCCGGTGGGAATGTGATCAGGAAGGGAGGCTACATCTGCCACCAGCATTCCACTTCAGACAAGCCTCTCCAAGGCAGCAGACCGAGGTCACCAAGGGCCAGGCACTCACATCTCCTGCTGCAGCCCAGGCAGGGGGCTTTCATACCCCAGTCAGGCTAATCTTTGAGTCCTATTATTTACCAATCCAATGAAAAAGGTATTACTAAACTCACTAACCTTCTATGCTCTTATCTTTCCAGCAATTTGGACACAGAAGAGCTCTGCGGTAAGTTCCTTTTTGGGAAAAAAAATAATCTATGCCTGCAGCAGCCCTTTGCAAATAAACATACCATGTGATTATTTTTTTCTATTTAATCTTTCTAGCTCAAACAGAAAATAATTTCCACCCAGGGAACTCCTGGGAAAATACAGGTGGTTTATAATCTTTTCAGGTTCTGTCATCCACTATGCACAGAAACTAATTTGAGAATATTTTTCTAATCAGTACTTCACATTCTCTGAAATTCAAAATCTGTTCTGATATAAAAATGAATAGATAGATGGCTTTTATCTTATTTTTCTTTCATGCATGATGTTTTTTCTAGTTAGCTTCTCATTTTAACAAGTTTGAGTGGTTCAGGAATTTTGAAAAGGAGTGTCATATTAATATTCCACTGGAGGAAAATTCATTGCTTTCCTCCTACTTGAGCCCATGAGAACAGCATTTGACAAGTTGTATCATCCTTCATCAGACTAAATTCCTGCAAGGCCTAGAATTTGGCCCCACTACCTATTTCTGTACCCCATTCTGGGCTGTGAGTCATTTCTACAACACCCTGTTTGCTCTCCAACTGCTCTTACAACACCTGATTTAGGAGTGCTGCTTCCAGGAGAAAACAAGTCACTAAAGATTTTTGCAAGTCTTCCCACACAGTATCAGAAAAAAAAAACCTTCATACTTGCAAAACCATTCTTTTTCTGAGGGAGAGGTGGCAACCTGCTAAGTTTTCCAATGGCCATAATATTAAAGACATTTAAAAGTTGAAAATACTATCAAGTTGAATACCAGCTCCTTTATTCACCCACAGAACAATTCTACATGTGGTCAAGAACCCACTAAGGGTCACTTCAACCTGTGGCTTACAAAAATATATGATGGGAGACTCATCAGAAGTGAACTGGGCTGTGACAACTTGTGCTGATTGAGAATCTGGCCAAAACTGCATAAACCTGGCCAAGGAAAATAGGTGGTTTTGTTCCACAAGGGATTTACTGCTGTTGATGTTGCACTGGAGGGTTATAGGCTTGCTGGCCTGAGTAGGGTGTCAGTCCAACACTGACTCTGTTCACTGTCTGCTTCAATTAAATAAGAGCTGCTTCAGCTACCTTTTAAATCTTTCATATGCTGCCACTAGAGTGTTTCTTATCTGTGAATCTGGTACTGAATTTACTCAATGCATGCTTAAATTTGTGATTATACAGCTCTTTCTGAAGATAAAAATCTAGGGTACTAATTCACAATATGTTTTCATTCTAAATCGTTTCATTCAACCTCTCAGCAATACCAGGTTATGTTGCAGTATTCCTGGTAACGTGTGTTTTCATGATTCTGCTGAGATGCTCATACTGAGCTTTTAAAAGCATCAAAGTATTGCTATTTATTATTTCAAAAAGCCCTTGTCTATTCTTGTTCTTCCTGTCTGAAATTTAGATGTTGCTTTTGTACTTATCCAGGTGATTTGATGTGTAAACGCCTTGTCTACCACAGTTTCTAGCTTTAACATAATTTTTTTTTCTTTCCTTTTCACACTTTTCGTGCCTTTGCGTCCCTCTGCTGTATTTCACCTCATCAACCCAATGGGAACTTGGGTAACGATTTCCCAGGTTTGCTTCCTTCTCTTGATGTAATCCCTCTGATTGAGTTATGCCCCCTGATTTCACATCAGCTCTTTCTGTTAAAATGTCCTTTGCTTTGAGCAGCTACAGAAGTACACCCTGCAATTTGTTATTTCCCTGATTTTCATTAGAGTACCTTACATGGATGATATTTGTTGAAAATATAATCACAGTACTGGTGACTAGAAGTTTATCTGGCCAACCTCATGGTCTCCTAATTTCTCAGGTAGAAACAACTGGTCTCAACGAACCCAAATTCACAACAGATCCATTTGATCTTATCTCTTCTAAGGCTTTACCACGATTATTCATCTTTGTATCAATATAATCAAATTTAGTACATACGTATGAAAACTTCACTCCCTGCTAGTAACTGTAAAGTAGACTATTAGACTGAAGACCCAATTTACAAAGAAAACATAGATATTTTGAAGGTATGTTTGTTTCGGCTGTCAAATTGATATTTCAAAATTTTTGTCAATTTGGCAACTAATTTATTGAAAGATAAATACTGATTTTTGTATTTTAAGTACTCCAGGAATGATTTTGCAGAGAAATAATACAAAAGTGAAAAATAAAATTATCAGTTTTATTGGAACTCCTGTTCATTTTATATTTAGATACCTAATAATACCATAACTGAATTCAGACTTGGTAAAACTGATATTGAGTGAAATATTGATTTTTCAAGTCATTAATTAAATTGTGTGTGTTTTTCTTCCTTTAGATTATTTTTCCAAGCACTTAGGAGAGTATGAAAATGTTCTATCTGTCTTGGAAGACTTAAACATTACCATACTGAAGGCAATGGACAAAACAAAGAAAGTAAGTAAAAACTGTGGAGTTTTCTTCACATTGTATATTATGTTTATTTGAACAGTATTTCCAGTCTCTTAATTAAGTAAAGCTACTAATTCATATTTATGTTCTTCCAAATTTACATATTTGTAGCAAAAGTCCAGTAGGAAAAGATTTGTCAAAATGGTTGTATATAAAAATCTGTAAAGGTCTGTCTGCAAAGCATTACAGTTTGGATATAACCAAATTTGTCTTTGTGCATGGACTGAAGAAAATCCCAGCTGTAAGTCTGACCAAAAGTGCATCAAGATGTCGGGTAATATACTCCTGTTCCCTGGTTGAACAGTTAAATACTCTTTTCAAGGTGGATCAGCTTCAAAAGGTAAGGCAAAGCACAAGCCAGGGGAGGAAGTGAACCTAGGTCCTCCAAAGACAGCCACAGACACACACCACAAGACTATTCACTGGCAGGCTAGTCAACGAGAATAGAAATTTCAGCAAAAATTACTGACTGGGATCCCATGGAGTCAGAAAAACCTGGATTTTTTTTCAGTCAATCAATGGAGAGATCAGTGGGAAGAAAGCTGTGCTCTGTTAGAGAAGCTGTTATCTTTGGTGTTCAGGTGTTTGCAGGGGTACAGTACTCACACATTTTACATGAATTGCCAAAATGAAAACCTAAAAGTGTAGGCTATTTATTTAAATCTTGAGCCAGTAAGCTGAATGTCTCTCCTCTTATGCTGTACATCTTCCACTCCTAATGAAGTGAATGTGTGCTGACTCCCTGTGTTGTTGAACTGGACACTGAAAAGCAACGGATCGATTCATTTTAGCTATGCATAAGTTTAAAAAATGCCATATGTAGAAACTACTGTTGCTAAAGGGCAGGATATGTCATCTCATAAGTGGAAGTAAATAAACCTCAGCATTTAAGAATCACTTGGGAAGTTAATTACAAGTAGGAGTGCGAGCAGACAAATCATATTGTAAGATGTATGTATTGGCCTGACTAGAAAAATAGATAAGAAAGTCTGGAATCTTAATAAATGCTTCATTTGTCAGGTTGAAGAACTCATCTGAAATACAACAAGAAAAACATTTTCTTCGAATTTTATTTTTCTAACTGAAGATTCCAGCCTAATGGGTTTTCTGTCTTTCAGGAATACTTCAGCTGTCTATTCATTAGAGGTGGCAAAACTAGAATAAGGCTAACACTTGAAAAACACTTCTAATTCCACTTAGTAGAAACAGAGAGTGAACACAATCAAACAAAAAATGCACCTTCAAATATTCTAAAATAGAGCTTCTTGCCAAGGGTATGCTCAGCCACAGCTTTTATGGAAATTAAATTTTCAATGCAAAATTTGGATTATTCCCAACAGGAACTCAGTTCTCAAGAAACAGATGGATTATGTATCCTGACTACCTGATAAATAATCGGAGTGCAAATATTAACATTTCCATCTTAAATAGTTCTAGCTTTTATTGACGTTTGTGGTCTAAACTCTGGACTACATCCATCTAGAATCAGAGCTGGAGGTGCAGTAATAGTTAGCATATTGAGATAGCAAGGATAAATGATATTCACCAGTGACACACAAGAAGTGAGGTAGCTCCTAGCTCGAGCTGACTCAACAGCTCAAACAAGCAGGTTCTCAGAAATGGTTGGTCTGGTTTTGAATGGCCATTGGCATGGATCCAGAGCAAGGCTTGGCTTTCCTCTCCTAGTGCAGTATAAAACTTTGTCACTGTTCTGCCACTGCAGCCACTGAGTCCCTTGAATAGCCACTGAGTAGTAGGAGCATTTATTATTATCTTCTAAGTGATGACCTAGTTGGAAAATCCATACCTGGAAAAAAAGTATGAAATTGAAGATCTGTGCTTTGAGAGCTACCAAGACATGTTGTATCTACAGTGGCTAAGCTGTTTGCCAATGACCAGAACCAAATTTCTGAGGACTAAATCATCCTATTAAAAACCAAAATAAAAAGTGCTGAGATTGAATCTGAACTCCACCTTGCGAAGCATGGAGGTGATTACAGACCCAGTCCTCAGGGTCACCATGAGCTTTCCATCCCTTCTCACTTTTTGTGGATTGGAGAAAGCTCAGTACCTCTAACTGTCAGTCTCTGCTAAACTTTCCCAGAGTGTGTGCTGCTTCAGGTAGGCAGCTCATTTAGTCTTAAATATTTAATGGGGAAAGAAGTAACTCGGTACTTCATTCATTTTATTCATCCAGTTTAGAGCTAGATAAAAAATCACCATTCAGTCCTTCCTATAGAAAATCCCTGCTTTCCTACGGATCCAAGTTGCCCAGTCTCAGTAAATACTTTGTGCAAGAGGCAGCTGCAGAATTGGAGCCCTAGAAAAATTCTTCAGCTTCAGTTTCCAAGGAAACCCTGGAGAAGGAAGATGTGTCTGTATTCAAAGAAAAGCACAGATTGCTATGTCTGAAAGATCTAAAATCCAGTCTAATCACGGGGTCCTTCAGGAACAGGCTAGTTCAGCACAACCTCACTGCAGGGTTACACATCCTTCCAGCAAACCTGCCTCCAGCTTGGGCTTCTCCCTCCATGGAGCCACAGTTCCTGCCAGGAGCCTGCTCCAGCATGGGTTTCTCACTGGGTCACACCCTCCTTTTGGCATCTACCTGCTCCGGCATGGGGTCCTCCACAGGTTCAGGAGGATCTCTGCTCCACTGTGGACCTCCCCGGGCTGCAGGGGCACAACTGGCTCACCACAGTCCTCACCAGGGGCTGCAGGGGAGTCTCAGCTCTGGCACCTGGAGCACTTCCTCCCCCTCCTTCACTGACCTTGGTGTCCACATAGCTCCTACTGCCCCATAATCTTACTCCTCTATTCTCTAACTGCAATTTGCTTCTTCACAGTAACTTTTTCCTCCCTTATATGGTATCCCAGAGGTGCTAATATCACCACTGGTGGACTCGGCCTTTTCCAGTGTCAGATCCATCTTGGAGCCAGCTGGAATGGGCTTTGTTGAACATGGGGAAAACTTCTGGCGGCTCCTCACAAAAACCATCCTTGTAGGTGTCCACCCCTCCCCCCCAAACCCAAACCATGCCATACAAGGTCAACACAATATCCCACCAAGAGAAAATTTGGCTCGGCTATGGACTCCTGGATTAAAATCAGGATCAAATTATCCCCATCACTCCAAATGATTTCCGTGTGTTGATATTTTTCCTCACTAGCTTAGCAGATAATTGGCTCTTGCAAGGCAATTTCAGCTTGACTTCTGTGTACTTTATTGCCCCCTGCAGTTTGAAAGAGCTGTCAGCTCATCTTTCTTGAACTGAGCTTTTCTCCAGTCTTCCAGTCCTCTGCTATCTGAAATTGAAAACATCGAGTCATCTGCGGGAGAAAATGTTCCAGTGTGTTAGCAGGTTCAAGAAACTTTGAAACCAGACTTCCTTTCACCGTTCTTGGGCCAGATCCCCCCTGCCTAACCAATCTAAATAGCACCTGAGAAGATGGGAAGCTCTTAGCAGTGTAGGAACCATTCATGCTCTGTTGTTTGTTGGGAAGGTGCAAAGCTAAAAATGTAGAGGAATAGATACAGTAGGCAATATGCCTGTAATGCAAACACCATCTTACCAGAGGTAAGCTACAGTCCTTCTGTTTTGGTACTGGTTTCCTTGCGTTTTATCCTTACACAAGGAAGGGAAGCACACGTCTGAGGGTTTTTAGAGGGATTTGTGCTATTTGATATTTATTTCTCTCTGTAGGATGGAGAGTCTGCATGAATTGCTTATACTGGAGTGGTGAGGACAGATTAATCATTGGTGTCAGCTTTTTTTCTTGCACCTGCCAGCTTGATATTTTCCTGGTCAAAGTACTATCTGGATAGTTCTGTTTATCACATCTCTTCTTCCTCCTATATACAGGAAGCATTAAAAATTAAACACTCAGTAAAACTTTACAGAGGCATGGGAAGGTTTGTTTCCTTGACATCTTTTATAAAAAATACCACAGAAGCATATTTTGTTAAAATATTTAATATTATCTTTTTTATTACCCACACAAACAGATCATTTTCAGCAAAGTGCATTTTAATTACATTCTGTAGCTTAGAGTCACATATAAATAACATTAAGACAAACTTTGCAACCCCCAGCACAGAAAATAAAATCTGTCACTGAATAACTAAATAGATAGGTAAAGAGTAGACAGTTTGTTTTTTTTTTTAAGTGCTCAACATCTCAGTCCTATTGACTGGTGAATATTGAAAATAAAAAACAGACTAAAGAACATACCTTCCTTAAGTTATCAAGCTTTTGTCAGCTATTCGGTAAGAACAAGTTTTGCTCTATCATTTTGATTTCTAGATTGCTGTAGTTTATTGGAAATGCAACCTGCTGGTGGTGATGAAATATTCTGTACTCAGTAAGCCAGCTCATTTGGTCACCAAAAATATAATTTCCATATAAAATTAAGTTGACAATATAAAAGTATTCAGGGGCTTAAATAGTTCTCTAAAAGTATTTTAGAAGGTCTGGAGTAGTCAGGGATATCCAAAACATCTGCACAGGCCTGATAAATAGCATGCAGGATCTTTAGGAAACCCAGAGGCATGATGAGACCCCCTTCTGGGATAGCAGCTGGAAACCAGGTGGGTCTTTGTAGGGCACAAGAATTCAGTTTAGGTACTTGAATAGCTCTGAGGTCTCTGAAGGGTTTTTCCCAGAGGAACTGGCTCACAGAGGAAGAGGTGGTGATGCTTACCCTGATCTGACAGTGCCTTTTGTTAGTCATAATGCCCATGTGAAGTTCCCTTTTTTCACCAGCTGAAGAGCATAAAAGAGTTGCTCTGCTCCTGACCCCTGCCTTCCAACAGCACGGCATCATCTTCCAGCCAGGATGTGGCTCTGTGTGTCCCCACTGGTGCTGTCACTGGCACCTGCACAATGAAGGCTGGCAGCAGAGCCTTGCAGGGAAGCAGGGACCCTTTCAGATGATTTTAAACCTGCTGCTCCTGTGGGCAGTTTATACTGCAGAGTGGTGAAAGTCTAACCACAGCTGGCTGGTGGCCAGGTGACTGTGCCAGGAGGATTTCAGGACGGGACACGTTCCCTGCTCCGTGATTTCAGTGGCTGTTGGCTTGAGTCTCACCTAACCCCTTAGTCTGACATGGAACTGCCATAGAGAAGCAGCTTGCAACTTCCTGGAGTAACTGGAATTCAGGCTTTTTACACTGGCAAAGTGGTGGGAAATGGGAATCATTGGAACTAACTGAACCTGGCAGAGATGCTTTCTTGGGAGAGCAGCACTAAGTGTCCATGCAGTTGTTCCTTTTTGTTTGCAAGTGCAGTGTTTGTGTAGCTCTTCATAGAGACCTGTGAGCTGTCTCAAAAGTGACTTAAGACCACCACACCTCTTGTAAAAGTGATCCAATCTCAGGAAACAAAAAGCTTCATATCTAAGCTGCTACTTAGATGGTATTGTTTATATTTATTAGATTGTGTATTTCCATTTCAAAAGGAAATAGTGCTATAGATTCTAAAAAAAAAAAAAAAACCAACCAGAACTGTCTTTTATAGTTAACAATACTTTTAAGAGGAAGCTTTGGTCCAGTGAGTAAGAGTGCAGCTTGACCCCGTACAACTTTGTATCTCAAGTGCAAATTCAATGACTGTAAGGCAGCAGCAACCTCCAGGATGGACTTGGGCAGGACTTTAGTACAGCCAATGGAAAACATTTAGCTTTCTTCCACAGATGAAAATTAGAAGGTGCTTTGGCTGAAAGAGTTAATGTATGCTTTTTCAAAGTGGTGACAGAATTCTGAGTGCATACTACTCCTGTAAATACAGGTGCAGTTCTTCTTTTGGAGACAAAATCACTGCAGACTTCAATGGAAAGGAATAGCAGACAACGTAGGAAATGAGGGACAGAAAAATGCATATTTGCTCTTTTTCAGACTCTGTAAAGTCTCACATTCTTTGTTTTGGAGAGACTTTCTTCCCTGCCTTGCAACTCTTTTATGAAAGACATAGAATGATCTTGTCTGGGATAGCAGGGTGTCTTAATTTAGAGGAAATTAAGAAATTTATTAGACTAAAAACCAAAGAGGGAGACAAAACTTTAAATTTAGAACAAACTTTAATTAAAATATGATAATAGAAAGGATAACAGTTCTTAACTACTATATATCTATTCAAGAGAAACAAAGAAACCAGAACTAAATGACCAATTTGTAATTAACTATAGTAGTGTAATAACACTATGCAGTCTCTGCTCCCGTTGGGCGCAGTAATATTTGTGGACAGCAGGTGGTGATGTCGCTCCTTGGCAGGTGTGGGGCTGCCCCGGGGCACAGGCAATTCAGTGTGTGTCCCTCTGGGATGGACAGTGTGGGATCAATGAGGTGCTGTGCAGAGAGGGAGGAGCTGCGATCCTTTTCCGTGGGCAAAACTCTCTCCTAGTCCTTGGCTGGAGGAAGGAAAACCCACCGGGCTGGGAAGCCGGGGGTGGGGAAGGACCCCCTGCCCTCTGGATGGCAGCCCTCGGTTCTGTTAGGAAACCTGCAGCAAAAACCCTGGATAGCAAATGGCTCTCTCTCTGTGTCTCTCTCTGAAGCACCGGGAGCTCAAAACTCCAGGGGTTAAAGTGGGAGAAGAAGAAAGGAAACCAACTCGCAGTGGCAGAGGCTTTCCGAAGAAGACCTCTCTCTCTCTCTCCCCCACAGCTGTTCTCCTCTCCTGCCAGCCAAAAACCAAAGTGCTCCCTTCCCCTCACCCCACCGCAGCCATCAAGGTATCTAGGCAACCCATCCCAACCCATCATGTCTTCCTTTGTTATCTGGTGGTGGGAACATTATAGGCAATTATCTTCCAATATGTGTTGGTAGGGGAAAGAAAAATTCCACCAAGTCCTAAAACTATAACACAGGGTATCAGACTCTGTGAACTAGCAAACACCATTTGAGCAGTAGTAATTGAGACTGGTTTAATCAAGACTACTCTATACTCAGCATTTATATATGCAAAAAATAAGCATATTAAGTTTAGGATGGAATTTCAGCAATCAAGTTCTCAAATAGCCTTCCAAGCCTTTTAGGAGCAAAAAAACCTAACTGCTTTTTACATGTTGCTTGCACAAGTAGAAAGGGAAGTGCATTGTGTGCAACAGCAAGATGCTGGATTCAGTGGCTGACACAGGATGTCTAATTATCTGTTTCATTAAATCATTCATTTTTCTGCTTTGCTCAAAAAAACCCAAAGCTAAGCAAAGTCAGTGCAGCCTTGTTATTACTTGAAAATTTCTTTAGTCTAAAAATAGGAGCCAGACAAAGTAAAAGAGAAGATTATAGGAGCTAAAAGAGTCATACAGGGACTTGCAATTTAGTTACTGATGGTGCATTTACGGTAATTATGTCAATCACTGCACTCTGGAGGGTTGATACTCATTATAAACCAGAATACCTAGATTTTTTTTTAATTGCATATTTGAGTAATAGTAACAGTAGCATTTATGTAAATTATATCACAAAGCAAATTAAATGGGAAGAAAAGCTCAATAAGCATATGTTGACAATAATGTTCCACAACTAGCATTCTGTTTGAGGGAAAATGAAGTTTCAAACTGTTTGGGTTTTTTTTTCCAAAAAAAATGTTAAATTGGCTGTCACCCATTTTTGCATGTGATTAGAATTTATTAACATTTTTCACAGAATCTAGTCTTGCTCTCTTTGAAATTGCATTTATTACACAGAATGAATGTAATGAAATAGCTTCTGCATAAAAATAACATAAGATAGGTATTGTTCTGTTTATCCTCATTATTGTTTTTATGTATCTGTTCCTTTAGGTGTATCATTAATGTTTTTCTCAGGTCAATGTCAATATAAAATCATAGAATCATTATGCTTTAGAATAATTAAGGCTGGAAAAGATCCTTAAGTTTATCAAGTCCAACTGTTAACAGGACACTGCCAGATCCACTACTAAACTATGTCCCTAAGAGCCACATCTGTATGTCTTTTAAATATCTACAGGGATGGTGACTCAAGCACTTCCCTGGGAAGCCTATTCTGATCAGTAACTGACTTTGAGTGTCTCTCAGCTAAAGAGTGGAATGCTGGGAATATACCTGAATATATTACTAGTTGTAGCCTTCTACAAGGCAGAGAGGACCGTAGGAATAAACAGCTTTTTTTATCAAAGGGCATTATTAAATTATGTTTTGGAATCTTATTTCACAGGGTTTTCTGTCTAAAAAAATATTTTTAAGATTGAATAGCAAGTAAAGTCAAACTAAGATAATTCAAAAAGCTGCAAGCAGTTAATTCTGAGCAGTCACGCAAGGACATTCCAGATATTCACATCTTTCTTCTTCTCTTAGCTCCTTATCAGAGTAATGAAAACTCTTGGGAAAGTCTTTGATCTTTTTTTGTGGAAGTCTTATAACTACTGGGTCAGAAAGAAACAATGCTCACATTTTTGCTTGTAGCAAAGAAGATGTGTTAAATACAGCTTAAAGGTAAAACAAAACAAAAAATCTCCTTAATTAATTTAATATTCACACCTCTAAACATAAAAGTGTATAGAAATTACTTCAAAGCAGAAAAGTAAACATTTAACGTATCAAAACCACCAACAGCTTTGATGTTTTCTTGTAAACTTGTAAATACTGTGCCACACTCAAATTCAATAATATGGCATTTGTGCATTTGATCACTTTTACAATGAGGATGCTGTACAGGTTGCATTTGTGTGAAGTCCGCATCCTAAGCATCTCTGGATATGGCTGCTGGTGAAATTATGATTTGATTTTGACTATGTTCTGATACCTGCCTACAGTCTGAAGAATTAGATCTTAGGGATTGAAATGAAAAGAGGTTGAATTCTTTTTCATCTTAGTACAGTTATTCTGACTAATTGTATATTAATTTAAAGCTGTAATCTAAGGCATTGTCCCACTAATTTGGGATCTAAACACACAGGACAAGGGAAATTTAAATAGTTTATTGCCTACTGAGTTTTACTCAATGATAACTATTTTTCATTTGAGGGTATTTTCTGTAATGATAAGCATAAATATTTTTTATTACATTATTTTAATAAGACATATAAAATAGGAATCAGAAAATTGCTAAGTAACATAACAGTAAGAAATTACTATTAGAAGTAATGTTAAAATAAACTTCAATAGATAAAAGTGTTATATAGCATAAACTACTATATAGCAAAATAGGAGCATAAGAAGCAGAGAAGGGTTTGTTCAGCCTGGAAAAGAGACTGAGGGAAGTTTTCATTCTAAAAAGTTAAATCTAATCTAAAGGGTTATAGAGAAGACAAAACAATGCTTTCTTTTTCAGGACTGCATAGCAAAAGTACAAGAGATAACAGCTACAACTTGTAGAAGGAAAAATGCTGATTGGACATATAGAAAATACTTTGCACAGAGAAAGTGCAACAATGGACCAGAGAGGTGGTGTCATCTCCATTCTCGGAGGTGTTACAAACTCAGCTGGACACCTCCCCAAGCAGCTTGAATTAGCTCTGAACAGAGGGTTGGACAAAGTCACAGCCAGACATCCTTTCACACTAAGTTTGTAGAATCATAGAATCACAAAATATGCTGAGTTGGAAGGCACCCATATGGATCATGAAAGTCCAACTCCTGGCCCTGCACAAGACCATCCCAAGAGTCACACCATGTGCCTAACAGTGTTGTTCAAATGCTTCATGAACTCTGTCAGGCTTGGTGTTGTGACCACTTCTCTAGAGAGCCTGTTCCAGCACCCAACCACCATCTGGGTGAGGAACCTTTTCCTGATATCCAACTAAACTCCCCCAACACAGCTTGATGCCATTTCCTTGGGTCCTGTCACAACAGAGATCAGTGCCCACCCCTCCTCTTACCCTCATGAGGAAGTTGTAACTGCAATGAGTTCTCCCCTCAGTCTTCTCCACCCTGAACAGACCAAGTGTCCTCATACGGTTTCCCCTCAAGGCCCTTCACCACCTTCAGTGCTCTCCTTTGGACAATCTGTAAGATCTTAGTATCTTTATTATATTACAGTGCTCAAAACAATATCCAAGGTGAGGCCACCCCAGTGCAGAGCAGAGTGGGACAATCCTCTCCCTCGCCTGGCTGGTGATGCTTTGCCTGATGCCCCCCAGGACAGGGTTGGCCCTCCTGGCTGCCAGGACACTGCTGACTCATATTCATCTTGCCATCGACCAGGACTCCCAGGTCCTTTTCCACAGTGCTGCTCTCCAGCCTCTCATTCCCCAGTCTGTACACACAACCAGGGTTGCCCCATCCCAGGTGCAGAATCTGGCACTTGCCATTGAACTTCATATGGTTAGTGATTGTCCAGCCCTCTAATTTCTCTAAGTCTCTCTGAAGGGCTTCTCTGCCTTTCTGATAAGTGGGTCCACGTGGTGTCAGGCCACCTCAGGGATGAGGACTGGGGCTGGCATCAGAGTTCAAAAGGATCAAGAGAGTCGCTGAGCCTCTTGATGTAACCCTGACACTTGGAGTACCTTAGGAGATACCCAAGATCATCCTCCTCTGCTGCTGTAAAAGGACAGCCTCTCTTGCACTTTTTAAGATAGCTATAAGCCACTTTGAAAGGCTACTGTGACCTTTTCCACAGGGAAATAGCTAATTACATGTATTTTCAGTTGCATTAATGGAAACTCAAATCTTTGCTGCTCACAAAGGTCATAGTTCCCTCTTGATGAGGAAGATGTGAAAAATTGCTTTCATTCATTCACAGTCAGTAAAACTAACAACTAGAACAATATGTTAACACAGACTTATTTCATCTGGACTGCCCAAACTGCAGTGCAGTATAATGTGTATGGTAATGAACAGTAATTTACAACTAATAAAACTCAAGAAACAGGACATTTTTCCAGTTTATGTACAGACACCATCTGTGAGTCTCATTATTATTGGTGACATGCTACACTGACAAATGCTGGGTATGCCAGTTAAGCTGATTCTACCATAATAGCCACTTAATAAATTGATACACATTTTTTAACATTCAGAATTAACCTTTTCTTACCTCTACAGAAATGTTGTACCAGTGCGCCTTTAGTAAAATATGAAATAAGGTACTTTTCTACAGGAAGTAGAGTGGTGAAACAATACCAAAGCATGGGTGGTAATTCCTCATTGCTCAGAGCTGGGGTTGAGGTTTGAGTTGTAATGGACAATCTTTTCCCCTCCATGACTTTTATTATAATAATCCTGACCATTTATATATGCTGTGTACTTTCTTCCATGATCTTCAAAGAACTTTTGAAGGACAGGTAGGAGTGGTTATCTTTCAGTGAGCAGGTGTTGAAGTTGCCCAACATTGCTGTGACCTCAGAATTGCTGGACTCAGACATTATTTAAAGAAAAAAGTAATTAATTTGTAATAATTTGCTCAACTAAGTGCATTAAGAGAGTTATAATTCCACACAGAAGTGTTGTAAATACTAATATTTGAGTAAAATATATGTAAGATTGATAATTCTTGGCTTCCACAGATGATGTTAGCATCCTGCCTTTCCCATCTTTACAAAATAGCTGTGTACCTGAAAAGGTAACTCTAAGACATCACAAGGACATCAACAAGAGATCATGAGGACCTTTCCATAAGGAAGCTTTTAAATACAGAAATTATGGGACAGGAACATGAAGAAAAAAATACTAACTCCTGGTGCAATGCACAAACCTGGAGTAGTTCGGATGAGAACCATAACTTTCAGATGAAGGAAATAATTTCTGAATGAGTCAAAAAGCAGCCAACTTCAGACAGCAACAAGTATTATACAGATAATGTTTCTATGATACCCCTGTCCATGAGGGCCCACCTGAAGAGTTGGCAAGATGAAACAATATTGATGTACATGCTAAGTTGTAATTCAGCATGCCAGTATCAGATTTACCATGACTTATGAGCAAGAAGCTACATGGAGGTATCAGTAGCGTTTACTTTTTGGATGCCCAGAATTTTAAAACACTTCAAACACTTTAAACACAATTCAAAAACTTAGAAGAAATTGTCCATTCTGTCATATTTTGTTCACTTATTTCCAAAAGCACTGGCAAAAGCTGAAAAAAACTAAAACATACCCTGGATTTCTACTGCAGGCTTTTATTTAGCTGCCCATGCTACAGATTCACACACATTGTTGTAACATGCCAGAGACTCAACATTTTCGGAAATTAAATGATCTCTTTCAGGTTCACCGAAGTTTTAAATCAATTACAATGAAAACACTTTAGAAGAATAAAAAAATCAGCCTTCCTATTGCATAAAAATAGATTTAGTAATCATAAAAAGGTTGCCATAGACATTATTTATAGACCGGTGTGAGTCTCAGGTATTCACTGAGATAGGCAGATGATCTCTCATAAGTAGCTATTTTAAAAATGTATAAATGAAAAATTATTTGTTGGAGAGTGACTCACACCTGATTAATCTGAAGACAGAAGAAGTAAATATAGAAGTCCATGAAGCTTCTGGCTACATAAGTAACTTCTGATCATTCATGGGTGGTTTAATCTGAGATTTCTGCAGTAGAGGTCTTCCAACAAGAACTGACTTAATAACATATACTGTGAAGAGATCACTCTAATTTGAGAAGAAAATGCTTTTAAAGCTATACCTGACAATCTTTCATTTACATTTCAATTTCAAAACATCTTATAATTGTTTTCTGATTTCAAACACACATGCAAAAATTCTAAGAGAAGTCTAAAAATCAAAAAGGCATTTCAGCTGTAATTCACATTGGGAAGAACATGGAAGAGCTTAAAAATATCCATATACATGGCCAAGAATACTCAAATGGGTCCTCAGATAAAGCAGGAGGCAACACCATTCAAATGACAGATCTCTTTAAAGCTTGAAGATAGGGGATCATCACCTCTCTTCTGGTGTGGTGACTAAAGAAATCTTATTCAAAAGCATCTCATATTTTATGAAATTGTTTTAGATGGAATTGTACCCAAAGGCTTTCAAGATCAGCTGAATGGGGAGCCAACAAATTCATTAAGTTTAAGAGATGAAAATCTATTTTATTTCTCTGTTCCTGGTGTAAGCTCAAGACAATAAACAAGGCTCTAGGGACCTGCTCTATCCTCACTATTACATTTAGAAAACAAGAGAGTTTATATTATTGTAAAAGTGACCTCCCTCACAGAGCATTACCTACATGTTACTGCAAAACTACAGAATCACAGAATGGGAGCACAGTGGGTTTTTGCAGATCAGGCTTGCCAGAAACATTAATTTTGACTCCATCCATGGAAGTATGATATATTGGTCCAGGGAGACAGCAGGGGTAGGAATTTATTTCTGAAATTATCTACACAAAATAAGCATAAGTATTTTTGAATACATACAATATATTGAAAATGGTGTTACACAAAGAGCCACTAAAGACTGCTAGGCATAGGGGCAGACTTTCCTAGTAACTCTAGCTCAAATAACATTTATGTGCATTTCATGTAATTGTGAAATATAGAGATATATGGTTTCAAAAATAATTAAACAAATTAAAGGAAAAAAATCCGTCAAAGGCTCTTAAATTTGGAAGGCAACCTCTCTTACACAAACAGTCCTTCAGCCAACTGGAGGTGGAGTTTTTCCAGGGAGTATCACTATTCCCATAATCACTGTTGGAGACAGACCAGTGGGGCTTGATAAACAATTTTCAAAAGACTGGACTTGAGTAAAAACTTTAAATTCAGTTCTGCAGTTGTTCAATCTTATTTTGGCTTTTCTACAATTCAGAAGTAATATTGTCATGCTGTCATCAACGGAAGTTAAGACATGTAAGGAAAAGGAGTTTTTTGGGTAGAAACTGTGCTGTGCCATTGTGTGTCCGGGCCTCTCTCAGCTTGGCTGGCATTCGTGTCTATACCTGGGAATTCTGAGGCCTTTTTGTCCAGAAACATAAAGGTTGATTATGTGGTTTGCATGTGTAAGTATGACAACATCCAACCTGCCTCCTTTCTCAGCAAAGTCTAAACCTTCCCTCATGTATTTCTAACCTAGTATGCAAAGCCTTACCTTTTTTTTTTTCCTTCCTATGTAATTTTTAGGACTATCAGGAGGCTTCTAATTTGGAGCAATTTGTGACTCGCTTTCTCTTGAAGGAGACACTGAACCAGCTTCAGTCCCTCCAGAGTTCCCTGGAGTGTGCCATGGAAACCACGGAGGAGCGGACCCGGCAGGAGAGGTGAGCAAATCCTCTCTTCAGCTGCAGTGAAGGGTGTGAGGAGTGGGGTCACAGTGAACCTTCTGGTTTGCATTCCACTCAGCAATCTGATGTAGGGAATAAGAGGATAAATAAGGTTACCCTTTTTTATTTCATGTAAGAACCAACTAGCAATAGCTTTCCTGAAATTTAATACATCTTATCCTGTGGTGTGCTGCATATAGGAGGAATATGTAGGAATTTTGGTACATTCTAGGCTCTGCTGTCTTCTTTTTAAATCCATTGATGATTTAATATCAAATGCAGAAACAAGACTACTGCAATGTGAAGAGCTTTGGAGTTACTAACACAACTGATTGTCTCGCTTGTTTCTTCCAGCTTTATGATTTTTTTTCTCATTCCTGGTTGCAAAGTGATCTCAATGTTAAGATGAGAAATAGAATGGCTTTTGCTTGTCACAGCTTCTTCCAAAAATACAGGGCCATAGTTTTGATTAACGTCTAACTCTATAAACTCTCAACCATGTGGGTAGCCTTTATCCATCCAAGGGGTTTAGCTAAATTTAATACAATGACCTCACAAATGAGGGTCGGTAGGATTAAGGATCAAAACAATTTTGAAAAGTTACTTTGTTTTATGGATTTCGTCTTCCTCCGTATGCTGTTACTAAAGGTGATAGGGAAAGCAAAATATGAACTGTTTTGTTTCATGGACGAAGAAGATTCTAAGACCCTTCTTTTGGAAATGTCATTTGCTTCTTTTGATGCTGGGTTTGAGATCTCTGAAGTACATGAATAATACCCTGGGATTTTGGGTCAGCAGCTTGACTGTAGGAATCAATCAGGTTTTGAAGGTCTGAGGGTGCACCAAGCATGCACAGTATCTATATATCCCTCTATTCATGCATACATCTTTCCACGTTCCCCATGCAACTAATTGGAGAGAAAGAAGTCTTCAATGGCAAGTTCAGAGCTAGAGCCTAACTTAGGTGCTCTTGCATCCTCTGAAGTAATCACTGACTTCTCTGACTCTTAGGACTGCCTCTGTGGAAATATGGTCTACTCAGAAGACCATCTGAGTAACTCAAACTACCCAGCTGGGTGCTTGGAATTGGGTGAAACGAACATTTTGCATTGAGTTTTGTCGACTAAATTGACTGTCTGGAAGGGCATTGTGGAGACTTCTTTCTCCAGTTTTATCAGTATAGTTGTTCACAAATATGTTCTTGAATGCTGAATTTCATTAGTGGCAAAGAAAATGAGAAAGAAAATACCATTGCCCTCATTTTCCAAGGTAGCAGTGAAAAAGTCAGGCAAACCAGTACTTTAACTACAGCTATTTTGGAGAAAATTAGTTACTTCCTAGTGCAGATGCCCCAGTCCCTATGTAAAAACATCTTCAGTTATGTTTAACTTATCTCAGGGACAAATTGTCTGAATTAAAACCCCATTAAGACACTCCTAAACTAATTTAAGAGTGTTTACATTGGGGAACTGCCATAGTTTGACTTACTGTGTAGGGATTTGATGCTGCAGAGAACATCGTACTAAAACATCTTTATATAGTGTGTGAACTTTTAGTGAGCTTTTATTCTGCGCTTCAGGAGACCAGAAGCCTTTCCAAATCAGTGACACAAGTATCACTTACTGAACTGTTTAGTCTGCTATCTAATACTCTTTGCACCCACTCACTCACTCACTCCAGCTAACTGTTCAAAAGTAACCATAGTCCTGGTCCTTTGTTGCATTCCAGCTGGATGAGGAAGAACCATATGGAGACAGCCTTCAGTCCTCACACCAAATCTCAAGCTTCAATGGCTCTGTCATTGCAGTACAAACATAAGTAATTTCTGTATCTGTTTATGTTTCACTACTGATCCCATAGGTGGATCAGTTCTCTATCTAATTCTCATCTCCAGCTAATTCTCATCAGTTTTCCTTCCTTCTTAACAGATACAGGTTGTTGTTTATCTTTTCAATCTTTAAGCTGAGGGGTCAATTTTTAAAGTTCATATCTCACTCTGAGCTAGCCTTTGAAGCTATTTCCTCTGCAGTGATGCTACAAAACTCCTGTGAATGATTCCTTAGGTCAGGTCAGAACCTCACAGGCAGACACTGACCTCGAGATTTTTCTCCCTAAAAGATCTAGGGTTTATGCCAGCTTAACTCTCCTCTTTTTTCCTTTTTTTTGTTTGTTTGTTTGTTTTGGTTTGTTTGTTTGTTTGTTTGTTTTGTTTTGTTGTGGGTTTTTTGTGTTTTTTTGTTTGTTGGTTTGGTTTTTTTTTACCTTCTCTAATGACTTAATGTAAAACTCATGAGTAACAGTGAAAATCTGGAAAATAGGTGGGGTTTTTTTGTTTTGTTTTGTTTTTCAAAAGGAAAGAGAGAAGCACATTTTTTAAAAACAGAGAGAGGAGAGCTCTCCTGCATATTTTACCTTAAGAAATCTTCTGTGTTTCTGTGCAGGAAAGATCCAACAAACCCAGAAGTGCTCTCAATTCAGTGGCCAGGAAAACGTTCAGCTCGAAGGCTTCAGAAGAACAACAGCCTGTCATCCAACAACCCTCATTCTAGCACAGGTATGGTATTTCACATTTTAAAGATACTTAAAACATGTGCATACACATGTATACAGAAAAATATACACATATCTTCCTCTCAAATTTTAATTTAGACATGTAACTAAGATACTTTACTGACAGAAGACAATTTCAATTTAATACAGATGGTATTACCTCAAATCATGAGGAAAATAAATACACACCCATATATCTGAGGTGATTAAAATACATACATAATCATGGGCCAAACTGTGATATTGTTTGGGGGTCTTGGATGGATTCAGCCTTTTTTGGGTAATATTTGTAGCCTTCAGACATGAAAGAAAAGGTGAAGACTGACAGTTATACAGAACCAAGTTGTCTACCATGACTTACATCAGAGCTGATGGGAACAATTATGGAAATTATGATAGTGTACTTGGTAAACAGGGTTCTTTGGAAGCAGAGACATTAAGCATGAGGCTGCAGTGAAGGTGTCTCTATGCTTAGTAGTGTGTCCTAGAACCAAGGCATGAGCATGACTGAAACAACAAAATATGTGATGGGTCAGGCTCACTTCTTGACCAGTCATGCAGATCTCACTGCTTGCAGCCATGTGCTTACCTCTTCCTTTTTAACCTTCTTCTGAAGACCTTTTTGTCACTCACATTCATGACTCACTTTATGCTACTCATCAAATGATGCTGTTCCTTCAGCTCAGTGATGCTGGATGATGTTTAGTCTTTTGTGAATTGCTGTTGTTCATTACAAGGAAGGTTACATAGCCTTGTTGCTGCATTCCTGATTCACAGAGTTCAGGAAGAACCCAAACATATGTAAGCTTTACCAAATCCACTTACTCCACTGATGTAATTTTAAAAAGCTAACATCTCTCTCCACAGCTTGTCTACTTTCCTACACAAGATTTGTGTTTGTCTTGGCACTTTGTCTTCCTCTTTACTGCCTGCTGCCCACACGCACAATAACACTGGAGGTGTGTATATGCACTCAGTGCTCCAGCCAGCATTTCTTTTTCAGGTAGAGCTGCCCACGGCCTCCTCTACAGACCACAGCTGGGGTGCATTCTCAGCATTAGGATTTCTTTCTCTGGTCAAAACTTGTGCAAGAGTCAAAAGAACTCTCAGCTGGAAAAGTAGCAGGTTAATGAATGTGTGTAAGGGGAGCAAGTATTGAAAATTCTTCAGTTTCTGATAAATAACCTTCCTTTCTTCTTAGATCAATCACTTATGTACACATTTACACTGTGGGTGATGTCAGGAACTACTTTAATAATGCACGTATTTGCTTCCTTGAGTCTTGTCCCTTCCATCTGGTAGAAAATTTTCATGAGACTTTAGCATAATTTTTAAGAAGGAAAATAAATTGCATGCTAAACTTTTTCTTTTTTTTTTTTTTTCCACTAAATGCAGGCATTAACTATGTTCCATCAATTTAGTAACATTTTATAAATGTTCATTATTTTTCTTTTCCAAAGGTTGGACTGAGGAAGACACCCAGTGGATGACCCAGATAAACAGGCTTCAGAAGCTAATTGACAGACTGGAAAAGAAGGTGTGTGGGTTTTTTTCACCTGTTTGCTCTCTCACTTTCAATAATTTTTAAAACACGACGTTTTCAGTGCCACAGTTGCAATCTTTCCAATCAACAATGAGTGAAACTTCAACATCACCTAAGACAGCTAACACTCATTAAAATGCCTACATTTTTCTCCCACCTTCTTTCCTATTTCATGAGAGCATGACATGGTTTTTCCATGCTCCCTTTTCCCCTTCCTATCACCACAGATTCAACTTTTCATGAAGATCTGAAAAGTTGCATTACTCTCTGACTGGGGGATGTTACTGTATTTAGTTATGATTGTTTTGTGGAACATGGTACAAACCTCTGTTTTAAGGATATGGTATTTTTCTCATCCTCTCCAAACTTTCCCATGAAAGCTTGACAGAAAGTTTTGTTTCTTCCTTTCCTATCAGAGAATACTCATCTCTAAAGATTAAAATACAGTTCAACCAAAAGCTGATGCAAATCCCACCTGGGAGCTGACTGCACCAGCCCCCAGAGCCCAGAAACCACCTGTGGTTCCCACACCAAAACAGAGCCCTCCAGAAGTCTGAAAATGACCCTTCTGATTCAACAATGCCAGAGGTTCCAGGGGCTTGTGAAATCATGAGCTACATCTATCTGTACAGAAAATATATAATTTTTTAATTATTATTCAGATTTGATTGCTATCCTGGTGTATATACTTTGGTTTATATCTGCGTGTGATGACTTCCTTTTTTTTTCGGGTAAAGAAAGAAGAGCAGAGGAATAAGTAAGGTTATAAATTCCTGAGTTGTTCTCTACATAGTCTCCCTATTGAAGGACCGACAAACCATTTCAGATAGGCACTAGGGGAGTGGCTAAATTCAGTCTATTTTGGGACTCAGGGGGTTTCTTCTTCCTGGTCCACTGGAGGCAAGGTTTTAGGCTGAGTGCTCTCACACCCAAGAGTAGCTCCAGACCCATTGCAGCTCCCTTCAAAATGCCAAAACTGCCTCTAAGTACTTTTGCCCTTTGGTCCCAGTTTGGGAACAGAGTTTGGTATTTCAGTTATCTCAGCCTTATTACTGATTATCTGCATATGGCCACCCCCAGCACTGCTGGCCTTGCAAGACACTGTGCTCCAAAAGGAGACCCATAATCCCTTTGGTTATCCCTGTGGTCTGACAGTTTCTCACATCACTTCTCCTTAACCAGCTGTGAAATTCAGCCATTCCTTTAGGCACTGTCCTTAACTTCTGTCAGCTTCTCAGTCTGCTCCTTGGCATGCTCAGCAGCTCAGTCCATTAAGCCTCTGTCCAGGGCACTCCCATGAGCTTCTATACAACTGCTGCCTCCCAGAGGACATTTCTGCAAGAGAAAGGCAATCACACAGCATTGCCATGTTAATGATGTTTTAGTAGCAACTTCTATTTTTCTGAATAGATATAAATTGGATTTTGAAATGTCAAAGTCCATCACTAAAGGTAAATATCACTTTTGGTCTGGATTTACTCCCATGTCTGCTTTGGAAACAGCAGCTCACCGTTCTGCCACAGCTGCCACCCAACATGGACCGATGACAAAAGAAAACAACATTTTGTTACTGAAAAAATAAAGAAACCTGGCATACAGCGATAATGCAATGCAAATATTACAGAAAGCAGTCAACCATTTTGTGGTAAATAAACTTACAGCAAGGATGTTACAAAATGTTCAAATCAGCCACAGATAGATGATAGAGAACCTCAGTCAGAAATGGAGCTCAGTGCCAAAGGGGAACATTTAGAGGACACAGACCTCCCTTTACGACCTTCTTATCAATATAAAGCTTGATTACCAAAACATAAGAACTAGATAAGCCTACTTTTCTCGGAAGTCAGTCTATATCCGCCTTTGCCTAACTTGGTATCTGCTTGACTTTGTGTCTCTCAGTGAGGTCTGACTGTGAGAGGGGTTAAATATCAGCTGTCTTTCAGCAACTATAAAAGTCCCTCTTTTTGACTTTGCCCTGAAACAGCTTCGGAAAGGATTTCACAATCATGCCAAAAGGCAGTATAAAGCCACCACTTCTCAGTTGAGTGAGGTAGCACTGCAGAGTAATTTTAAAGCCCCAGCTCTGAACTGCACAAGTTTTTATTTCCAGACTGTGTCGTAATGGGCTGCCAGGACCTCTGTTCTGCACATTGGGCTACTTCACTTTTGCTCAAAGTTGAGCCACCCAATGCACAAGCACTGTTTCCATACAGATGAGGACTATGTGCCAGTGCTCACAGGTCACACAGGCTGGCTGTGCAGACTTACCCCATCTGTGTAGACATGTCCTAGACATGAAATAACATTACTGAAGAACTGCTATGGATTATTTTTAGCTTCTTGAAAGGGTAGCAAGTTATTAGTGGTTCCTACTGGAAAATTACTAGGTGAAGGGTTGATTTAGTGTTGTCTAAGTCTTCTGCTGCCTTCTATCAAAGGTGAATTTGACCACGAATCAGTCTTGTAAGTTGATGATTTTTACTCAAGTTCTAAATTTATATATACTAAAAAAAAATGCTTTTCTTGCAACCTTTAGAGAAAGTGTGCAGTTTGACTTGAGTAATTCCTCTCTTTTCCCATATTTCCCTAGAAAAAGGTGCCACTGAAAGTAGAGAATTACAGGAATATGCATCTTCCCACAGATTTTTCATCTGAAGTGTCTACACTGACAATAAAGCTGTGTGTTTTCCCCTCCATTTTATGCTTTTCTATCCACATTCTGCAGGAGAGGTACAGCTACAAGCAGTTTCTGAGTACTTCACTCCTGCCTTGCTCTGCCACCTGCTGCTGGTGGAGGTCCTCTGTTCATTTGAATTTTACCTGCACATCTCTTGTTGGTTTTCAGCGAGTACATTATCTGTGTTGGCAGAACGCCTGCTATCTGAGGTTAATCAATCCTCACCTAGACTGGGAGCAGAAGGAAATTTTTTCTCTTTGCTGCAGAACTGTGTGCAGTGAGAAGTGAAGCACCACTAACGAAGAGCTTATTTTGCTCCAGCTGCTTCTTGCAAATCAATCTGCTTTTTTATTTTCAGAGTATACTAACGGCACTGTGTTAGCAAGTACTGTGTGTGCCTAGCATTTAAAGGATGATTTTATGTGCACTACTAGTTTGTGTTTGTGTCAATCACCAACTCATGAAATGCACATCCAGTCTGTGCAAGCGTCACACATACCTGTTTGCTGCTGCGTGGTCTGTCTGCATGGCAAGTGCAGCAGTTCAGAAACCTGACTTACACCATCATGCACCTCTCTTGACACCAAAAATCAGCCCCTTGTAGCCCCTCACAAGCCTCCTGCAGAGGTTTCTTTGGTGCAAAATTTTATGATTGCATAACAGTAGCTGATAGTTCATTTCAAATGACTGTTCTTGCTCACCTCCACAATCCATGGGACAATTTGAGAGCATCTCCGTCTTTTCTCAGTGAAGTCCATTCATTTGTGAACTAGTGGCTTTGTTACTTTGTTAAATGAAAATATCACCTCCTGAGCAGTATAAATAAAATGTTATGAAACAGTCCAGCCTGGATTTAATCGCTGAGGTGCACCAGATCAACACTTGTGTTTGACTTTCAGCTAATAAAGAAGGAATTCAGGTATAACTTCTGAGCTAAAACAGAATCTAGCTATTGGAACAGTCTGTTAAAAAGGTAAGAGCAGAACATGACTGTAGTATTGACTCTTACATTTTCTACTTTCAACTGTCTCAAAGGACCTAAAGCTTGAGCCATTTGAAGAGGAAGTTTTGGAAGAAAATGCAAGATCTGTAAGTACATTCCAAGATAACAATGTTGACATCTGATTAAGAACACCAGGTATTGAGACAACAATCTCATCTGGTCTTTTTTGTTAAAAAGCAATTTTAAAAATCATTACATTCACTTTATCCAGTGATAAGAATCCATTTTATTTATCAGAATACACTGTGCAAGAGGCAACAGAACAAAAATTAGAATACATGAGCAAAACTTTTGTAATATATAATACTTTTATAATAACTTTTATATTATTTTTTTGCATTATTTTCAAAGGATACAGTGAGCCAAATCTCAACGCACATAAAGAGAAAAAGGTGTCATTAACAAGATTGACTAAATTTGGCAGCAATGTTTATGAGGTGGGAGCTTCTCTGCTTCAAATCACCTAATGCTGCATGCATGTTTTAAATTGAGTTGTATAGCCTCCCTCCCTCCCAAAACTGCTATAGGAAACCTTACCAGGAAAGATGAGAGAGTATCTAGTGCTAATCAGTAATCACTATTACAGCCTAGAAAATCAAAATCATGACCAGAAATAAACTTACTGTTATGCAAGTTTATGTCCCAAGACTGATAGACTAGCATTCCTAAATTCAGAACTTTGAACCTAGCACAGTGCAAATCGAATATACATGAAAAAATAACCACAAGAGATGATCCATCAAATTGGATCGTTATTTTATCACAAGAGTTGCATTAGATTTTTTAAATGAGATGATACAATATTACTAGACAGATTAACTACAATTCATGACACAGCTGTATTAATAACCAAGGCAGAAATGAGTCAAAAAAACCTGTATAAGAAATTAAGTTGTAGTCATTAAGAAGAACATAATGTTGCTTTAAATGTCCCATTAGTAAAGGTGTCAAGCTTCAGTAAATGAATCAATATGTAAACTATTTAAAGAAGCTTAATGATATTAATTTAGGATAAATAGGTTTTCTGGACTGCTTATAAAGATTTTTCATTTTCAGAAAGTGGAAGAGAAATATGCCCTCTTTATACATCATGTAACATAGGCTGCCTCAGGCATTCACTCAGGTGTGAGTCAGGGTTCTAAAAGGTAAACGACTACAAGAAGACCTCAAGGAAAGCAACAGTGTATCCAATGCAGATTGTGGGGATTTGCTCTTACACCTGCTTGCAGACATATTCATCCAAGGAAACACTTATTTTATTACTGAGCATTTAAAAAATCAGCATTTGCTTTGCACTCTTCTGAAAAGACTCTCTCATCCAGGGTTAGAACAGCTCTCTCTGAGGTGGACACTCTTTTTGGGTGTTTCCATTCTGTGCCTCATAAAAGCCACACTTGAGCGTTTCTACTCCTCCACTCCAGAACACTGAAACAGGGACTGCAAACTTCAAAGGAACTTATGTGGGTTTTCTTTCATGCTCTATGGTTTTTATTTTTTCATGATAAGACTTTTCTGAGTTTAAAGTACAATGAATTCAGAGGATGATATGGCAGTAATATTGTAATGTTTTTGTATCAGCACATAACGATCGTTCAAAATCAGATGTGCGTGATAGAAGAAAAAATGGAGGAATTTCGTCTTGCCCTCAAGCAGTACATGGAATGTGCTTCTACTCTGGGTGGCTGCTTGCAGTAAGTACAATGTTATTGTCCTCGGGCTGAAGAAAGGAATGTAGTCTCATTTCTTGAATAACTTGGATTACTTACAAAGAGAGGACCTGTAATCTCTTTCCTGGCAGCTTATGCATGTGTGTAAAACAGAGCTTTTCAAAGACAACTGGAACTAGAAAGAAGTCAAAATGTGGAGATTTTAAGTACTATCACAAAATGACAATACAAGCTATCCCAAAGATGCTAAGCAATCTTTTCAGGCTCCTTAGCTCCACAGGTCATCAGTTCATGACTTCAGAAATCTTCTAGGCTGAGATTCTTTATTGGATTTGCTATCCTCATTTGCTATCCGTCATTTGTGCTCGCCTGGCAAGGGAGCAACTTGTCAACCTCTTCACCAGTTCACTGCTTAGAAGCTTTCAGAATCTTCCCTTTAGACTGTCATTTAAAAATGTTAATTCACAACAAAGAATTGGAAAAATTAAAAAGCAAAATTTTCAATGAAACTGTGTTTCTGCTTTGCTCATTTTAGCATTCAATAATTAAATAAACTACTATGGGTTAAAATTAAATTTTTGTGGCTCACCACCATACTGAATTTCTGAATTTAACATACTGGAGAAAGCTACTACCATACACACTACAGACCATTATGAAAGAGATCTTTTTATAACATGTACACAGTACAGGATCTTTCTATTCATTCAAAGGCTTCAGAGCGTCTATCATATCCCAGATTTATGGGCCTTGTTACTGTGAGATCATCACACTTAGGATTTTATGGGTAGTGTTCACACAGACCAGAAAAAGTAAATTAAGCTGGAAGAGGAGTGACCTTTCTGCAGTGGTTCACTTGTAAAGGTAGACTGATGAGGAAAATAAAATGCTCTTTTTGGCTAAGAGATGGAAAAATAAATCAAAGAGAAGACCCTCCTGGCCCCCTTCCAAAAATGAACATCCAGCAAAACACTGTAGTGACTGCAGACTTGACAGGGGAAGGCGTTCACATGACTTCAGAAGGCAACTTAACAAATAACGGCAGGAAGTTCCTTTCTTTTCCAAGTTTACAGGCATTTTGTAAGACACTGATGCCACCTACCGGATGGGTTTTGCTGTGGCTGTTACTGACAGTGACTTGTTTTTTCCCAACAGCTTTTGGTATTTTTGCTATTTTACCATGTAATTGCACATAGAGCAGGAGAAAACCAATATATCATAAAACAATGCTTATTAACGTATGAGATATATTCTGAGACCAGTTTTCAAGCTCATTGGTAGTGAGATCAGCAGTCTTACACCTGGGCACTCAGGGAAATACATACACATACTGTACTATTTATCTAAACACCAATTTGAGTACCCAAATGCATTAGTACCCTACGTGCTATAAAGCTTGTATGCTCAGGAAAATAAGTGGGCTGGTTCTGTGCAGAGGATCAACAGATACTCTGGTGATCCATGACAAACTGTTAGTGGAATAGCATAAGGATAAGTAACTAGTACCCAAAATATTATTTTTTTAATTTTATCTGCAGCAGGTATCAGCCTATATAACTTTATACAACATTATATACTCCATTTGCTTTCAAAGCACCTGAATTCTATGACACTTTGATGCATCTCACATGCAAATAGATAACTTCTACTGTGTAACTCTGCAGTGAAACAGCACAAGTTACTCTACAAAAACTTACACAAACTATTCACAATGTGGACCAGGCTCCCCAGGGTAGTGGTCACAGCACCAAGCCTGACAGATTTCAAGAAGTATTTGGACAATACTCTGAGGCACATGGTCTGACTCTTGGGACTGGTCCTGTGCAGGGCTGAGTTGGACTCAGGGGTCCTTGTGGGTCCATTCCAACGTAGCATATTCTGTGATTCTGCATTAGCTGATCTTCCCTGAATCAGTTATTTAATTTTCTGTATTACTGATTATCATTTCTTTAGATAGATTATAATATTGGAGCAAAATGAAAAATTAGTTTCATAAATAAGCGTCCATCCTAAGTGTAGTAATACAAAATATTAAGAAATGAAAATGAATATACAATGAGTTTTGGGTGTTTTTAAAGCTTGAACAATTTGTTGGTATACAATCACTCATTTGTTAAATCTATTATTTGTGTTGGTTTTTTGTTGGGTTTTTTTGTTTGCTTGCATTTGTTTTGGTTTCTTCCCAAAAAATCACTGCATTTGGTCCTACTCATCGACAGTTTGGAATGTGTACATCCAGTAACTTTGTTGTGCTTTATTAAATGAGTTCTATTCTACAATTCTTAGTATTTCCATACAGAAGCTTCCAAGTAGTTTCCGCTTCATTGTTTATGAGTTCTGGGAGAACAGCAGTGCCTGGAATAGGTAAGTTCTGGGGTTTGGTGCGTTTGTTTTTTTTTTTAATATTTCCAGAGTTTAATGGTACAGACAGACACTGCAAGAGCTAATAGACAGAGGGTGTGCCATCCCACAACACGCTTCAGCACGTACGTAGTCATGGGCAGCTCTCCCAAAGCTTCCCAACCCACATCACAAAAAGACATCCAACAGACTCCCAGAGTGTCTGTTTGGGGCCCAAAATAGAAGTTATAGTGATTGAAAGTCCTACTAGTCGAATTCCAGCGTCTGGCAGGCAGATGACTAAGAAATTGAGTAGAGACAAAAAGACTGTCCTTAACTACATTTACTATTAAAAAAAACCCAAACCAACCCTGACCCTAAATCTGCAGACAGAAACTCTTCCCCAGTTTTACTGGGCTTCCTATCACAAAGACTCAAGAACACTAATATCACATGTCAGCACTATACTGGGTCACGACCAAGAGATGAGCATCAGAGTGACAGCTAGCTGCCTAGAAGAAGACCTATGTTTAATGTAACATGCCAGCACTTCACAGCTTGTCTGGACTCCTCTCCCACTACCACCATTGCCTAAGTTTTGAAGCACAAAATCTCTGTTACAGCATTAATTGTAAAATTTCTAATTAAAAAAACTGAGATCCTTTAAAAAACTTGCAGGTTTTTGGTGTTTTGTTTTGTTTTGTTTTGTTTTCCCAATTATATAGCCACCTTCAAATGAATTACAGCAAGACATTCCAAAGAAGTAATGTGGATTTCTTGAAAACTCCAGAGCTCATCACAACAATGCTAGTCCCTGGTAAATATCATTTTTTCACATTATTTTGTTAGTTCCATGTAAAAAGTTCTGCTGTATTAGTGTGTTCCATACACAAGACCATTACATAATATCACGCTCAGTCAGATCCTCTCTGGAGAAGAAAGGGACTCCAAATGTTTTTATTTATTTTATATAGTGCAAAGTTACATGACATATACTATTTAAGAAAATACCTAGAATATTCACCTGTTTGTGAATGGCAAAAAAGACCCCAAGATTCTCAAACAAAAAATGATGACAATTTCAACTGAATCCTACCTACATGGACTGAAGAGAGCCTTAATTATTAATAATTTATTAATCAACTTACTGCACTGCTATGTTTAAAAAACTACTTTTAAAAAGGAAAGTTTTAAAGATTCCGAATTATTATTCCCATGTCGCGGTGAGCGGGAATCAGACACAGTACTCATAGAGTTATCGTGTATGTTCCACTTTAATGCAGGATTACATGGTTTTTATAGGATTCGTAGCTTAGTTCATACCATAGTGGCTACATATGATAGGATAATCAAAAGGCAGAAGTAGATATTATTGGTTGGCAACAAGAGTGACTGTGTTTATCTTGAGGCGCCACTCTGGCGGACATCTGGAGGACTTGGAATGTCCAGATCCTGTTTTTCAGATCCGTTTGACATTTTCCAGTTCCTCTTCGTTGTTTACCAGGCTGATCTGAGATGAACCCGTACCCTGTTCATACAGTTCTAGTATTTTTCCATGCCCAGCACTCATAAGAAACCCTTCTACAATTCCCCGTTTTTCTTTATGAATAGGGTAAGCATGTTTAAACATTCCTTCCATCATGGCGCGCATGCTATTTTGTAAGCAGCTACAAAAGCATGGTAATAAAAGCAACAGAAATCCTACACAAATCAATATCAATAAGCCAGTTTTTATCAAGGAGGTTACCCACGGACAAAAGCCAAGGGATTTGAGCCAATCATCCAATCCAAACCCGGTATTAAGTTGCAGTTGCTTAGTCAGAGTTCGTAAATCTGTAATATGGGAATAAATTGATTTTGAATGGTCAGACAGATTCATGCAACACATTCCTTCAAACTCGTGACAGCCATGGCCATGCAGTCCAGATGAGGAGCGGCCAATTAATAAAGTTCCTATCATTTTTGTGGGGTGAAGAGGCCCATAAGTGGTAGTGGGAATTTTCTGAGGCATAGAGTTCGTCAAAGTAATGGTTACTGCTGTTTCCTAATCGATTCCCAAGCTCCCTCTTGTGGCTGGACTAGGCAGGCTTGCGGGGATGAGGCTCCTACTTGTGTCTTGGCGCGGGGGCACATCGCGCTGTTCCTGCCGTTTTTTGAGCTTCGGCATACTGCAGTAGCATGGTTATCTTTCTGACAGTGATCACACCAGACGGTAGCAGAGCAAGTCCGGCGCATATGCCCTTTCCTGCCACAGCGATAGCAGGTTGACATGGGACTTGGTTGCTGTCGGGGACGTAATTTTTGTACAGCAGCTGCAACTAATGACATGGTAGGTTCAATAGCCGCCGCTACAGCACCTGCAATATTCCTTGCCTGTTGTCCTTGCTCTGCTCGCAGTGTAAGCTCAAGCATATCGGGTACTTCAGCTGTTTTTGGTAATGTTGCCAGAATGGCTTTCGTTTTTTGATTTGCATTCTCAAAAGCTAACAATTTAAACATTGTTTCCTTATTTTCCATCGGCAGCTGTGAGGAATTCATGATCGCGGTGTGAAGTCGATCAATAAAATGTGAATATTGTTCAGTCAAACCTTGTTTGACATTAGTGAATGACGGAGCTCCCGAGCCATCTGGAACAGCTTCATACGCTCTCATCGCAGTTCGTGCCACCACATCTAGCAAAGGGAATGGGTATCGCACCTGCTCTGCAACCGAGGTAAAAAGTCCCGACCCGGTGATCATACCAGCACATAGACCAGCCAAAGGGTCATCAACACTGCGAGGTCGGTTCTCTTCTTCTCGCGCAAGCCGTTCCCACTCACGGAACCAAACCAGATATTGCGAAGGGATAAGCAGTAAACGAGCTAAATCGGAGCAGTCAGAAGGGATGTTATTTTCACTGGTATGCAACCCTGTTATTAGTGCCCTTCCTGTTTCAGATTTGTGTCCATTTTCCTTCAAAGTCTTAATGGCTTGCTGTAACACCTTCCATTCATGTTTGACATACGTAATTTCGCCATTATCTTCTCGGACAACCGGACATGCCATCATAGACGGAGTCCAATCCCCTTCTAATATCGCGTCCTTTATAACACCTGACCATCGCCTTCGTTGCGCCACTACAGGAGCATCTTTTCCTTTTATCACTTCATATAGCGTAGGTCGGGAGCTTTCTCCCGCCTCCCGCACCTCTACTTGCAATATCTTTTCTATTTTCTCTAATGCCTTTCTCCCTCTCTCATCCACCTTACCCATGACATCCAAGAATTCATCCGCTGCTGCGCGAAAATCAGCCATAGTTTCTTCCGGGGGTAAGGGCACTGCTTGGGGGTCCGGTCGACAAGTGGGTCCCCCTGTCTCAATCGTCTTGGACATGGGCACGTCCCCATCTTCATCAAGAGGAGGAGCAGAGGGTTCAGGAGCATCGGCAGGGAGGGCAGAGTCAGGACGCGGAGGCAAAAGCAAGGGAGGGCATGGTGCAGACGGAGTGACGGGCAACAAACCCGACACCGACTGGCAAGGTTTCGCACGAATGCCCTTCATCGGCAGTGGATCCTCAGTTTGCACGGGACACGCGAAGCATGATGCTTTCGACTGCGGTTGCTGCGATACAGGGGACAACGCTCTCATAGCAGCTGCAGCAACACAAGATTCTGCTTTCATATTCTCCAAAACATTAATCACAGTACGCCAAGGCACTCGGAGCTCTTTACAGGATTTATCCTTTCCTTCAATAGTCAATTCCCACATTTTATTCCCCACCTCACGCCATTCTTCAAAGGCAAAGAGTTGGGCTGGGGAGGGAAAGTATCCCCGGTCTCTTGCCCAGGCAATCAGCTTCCCAAGAAGCTTGTCCGGAACTGTCTCTCCTCTCTTAGAGAGAATAGCTGAGAGTAGACGTTCCACTGCAGCAAATTCTGCATCCATTGTTTTATAGTCGGCCGACAATTTTCCTCACTCGCATCAGCCTTACCTTTCAATGGAAAGGAAAGCGGCTCCACTGTTCAACGCGACTACGTCTCTCCAGCGCAGACAAGGGTCCCTGTTCGGGCGCCAAATGTCGCGGTGAGCGGCAATCAGACACAGTACTCATAGAGTTATCATGTATGTTCCACTTTAATGCAGGATTACATGGTTTTTATAGGATTCGTAGCTTAGTTCATACCATCGTGGCTACATATGATAGGATAATCAAAAGGCAGAAGTAGATATTATTGGTTGGCAACAAGAGTGACTGTGTTTATCTTGAGGCGCCACTCTGGCGGACATCTGGAGGACTTGGAATGTCCAGATCCTGTTTTTCAGATCCGTTTGACATTTTCCAGTTCCTCTTCGTTGTTTACCAGGCTGATCTGAGATGAACCCATACCCTGTTCATACAGTTCTAGTATTTTTCCATGCCCAGCACTCATAAGAAACCCTTCTACATTCCCAATACAACCCAAAGGAGATGTTTCTTCTTTCTCCTAGAAATGAAAGTTAAGAGACAATGGCAGGATGAGGGAAAGCAAGCACCAGTCCCATATTTACAGACAGAAGACAGCAACTTTTTTTAAGGAATACAAATCTATGACAATGAAACCCTAATTTCCCCTATATCCGAGTATAGACTAAATGTAAAATAATAAAATCACACCAAGTAGAAAAAATATGTAGTCCTGTACCTGGAGTTTCTCCTTAGAAGAAACTAGCCAAGACTTCGCGAGCCTGATCTGGACACAAAAATACATGCCAGGGATCCCTTCAGTATCAGGAGACTACACTTAATGAACCAAGAATATCTGTAAATCTTGTATCTTACTGGGAAATTGCTGGATTTAAGACAGACTTGGTTGTAGGAAACAATGAAGCCTTCTCCCAAAATTCTTTGTGTCTGAGAGTTAGACTGCATATGATCCAGGGTCATTCCAAGGTAGAAGCACAATTAACATAAAACATAAACATAACTTTTAAATGCCTAAATGTAGAAGTGTCTAAATTAGATTCAAAGTACTCATTAAAGCATTGACTCTGACTGCTTAGAAGGATTTCAGTCTGCAGCACTCTATCCTGGCTAACTGTTGCCATAGGAACAGCATTTCTCACAGTGCACTCCTTGCTGGGGCAATGGGAATTAATGCATTCACAGTTATTTGTACAATTTTACAGATTAACTGTAATTTAGAAATCTGTGCAGAGATCTGAACTATTGTTTCATGGCAAGTACTTTCTGTGACTGATCTATACAAATCATATTTGTGTTTGAAAGACAGAAAAAATTCTTGAAGTAAAAAATGGCTGAAATCCTTCCGGTATACTTCAGGAAAGCATTTTAGACACTATAGTGTGATACCACTGCAGAATCATGAGAAAAAAACCCAATCCTGTTTGCAATTAGCAAGGACACTAGAGAAGCTCTAGGTGAAGAAAACAAAAGCTAAGGGGAAACCATTGAATGCTTGTAACACTATAATCTATGAAATAAATTGTTAAATTGGCATTTTTGGGCCAAAATCCATTAATCCACTGATGTTGCAGAGACTACTAGGCTTTCATAGCCTAAATTCAGGTAAGATTCTTAAGTATCTTCTCATCATTTTTCTTCAACGATAATTTTCATTAAAATGGTATTAATTGAAGGATTGATGGATACATTCACAAGAAATAAGCTGTGTTAACAAATTAATGATTAATAATCACCAAACTGTGTAGTGCAAAACCTAGTGAGCTGAGAACACCCCTCTACTAAAGGCATTTAGCATCTCAGATACAGTCACAATTCCTTCCCTTCCTTCCTATCTATCCATAAATCTTGTGGTTCCTCTCTGCATAAGGTTCAATTTCAAAAGGCCAAAGGGTAGGGACTGTGGGGGAAAAATACAAATTTGCTTCACTCCAACCCTGTTTATAATCTGGTGATTACATAACTTTTTATGGGAATGGCCTTTTACAAGTCCATCCATTATCTTTGGGGGACAAAACACTATTAATTCCTAGAGCTGGGAGAAAACACAAAGACATTTGAACATTACCTGGAAAGAAAGTCATTAAAGGTAACACAACCACCCAGAGGAGACATTCAGTGCTCATCTTAAACACTGACAAAGGAGCGAGGATCTGGGTGCCTAATTCTATATACCCACACCTATGGTACATTAATGCTTCTTTGGATGTTATCAAAAGAAGATATAAATCTTGTGCTAAAGCCACTCCCCTCCCCCCAGTTATACTCAGCTCTCCCAGTATTCTGAGTATTATTTCTCACCAGTATCAGCTGTGTATATAAATTAGTGTTTCTTTCTGTATGTTACAGGTATTTTATTTAGGATTTTTATGAGAGGTTGAAAAAGAAATACCATTTATGTTAACAAATAAATAAATTCTCTCTTTCAGCATCGTGGTGGGTCCTCAATAACAACTAGAAGCTGTGGTTCCAAGTATTGTTTTTCATTACACAAATACTCATATGGCAGCGTACAGGTGTGCTGGGTTATGAATTTATGATGTGATGTTTGTTATTATGGATGCAATCTTTTCCACTTTATCCATTTTAAAATCTGGAAAACTGAATATTTATTACTGTCTCTTCTTGTGACTAGTTCAGGGAGATTTCACATTCTAAAAACTGAAATCAAATAACTATGATATTTATTGTGTATATTCAGTCCAAACTATCACAGAAAAGTGTATCTTGATCTGTGTGACTATTTGTGAAAAGTTTTAGTCTTGCATTAATAAACAGCCGTTACTTAATGCTGCTGTGGTCTCCTTTTACAGAAGAAAGACATATGAACACAAACACATCTTTTCATACATGTCTGCAGAAAAGCTGTAAGTCATTAAGAGAATAAACTCAAGGACAACTCTTTGTGCTAATACTGAACACTCACACAGGATGTTTTCTGCTCACAACAAGACAAGGTAGCACTATCTTCTCTTCACAGACTCCAGCCCCTGCTTTGCAAGAGGAAACATATCTGCCTATCAAGCCATTGTAGATCCCCTGACTTAACATTTCACTACCAGTTTACTTTGAACTCTATGTACTGACCACTCAGAAAATATTTGTTAGATCTCTGGCAGCTTGCTGAAAAGTCTTAAGAGAAACTGTTGTCACAACATAAATTGCCATAACTTGGAGCTTGTTTGGACGTTTTAGCAGGGGAGCAGGGCTATTATATACCCTTGAGTGATAAACAGCCAGTTGAGGGAGGTGATTGTCTTGCTCTGCACGGGTGTGACTTCACCTTGAATGTTGTGTGCAGTTTTGGGGACCAAAAATCTAAGAAAGATACTAAACTATTAGAGAATGTCCAAAGGAGGGCAACAAAGATTGTAAAGGGCCTTGAGGGGAAGCCATATGAGGAGTGGCTGAGGGCATCAGGTCTGTTCAGTCTGGAGGAGACTGAGGGGAGACCTCATTGTAGTTACAACTTCCTCATGAGGGTAAGAGGAGGGGCATACACTGATCTCTTGTCTGTGGTGACAGTGACAGAACCTGAGAGAATGGCATCAAGCTGTGCCAGGGGAGGTTTAGCCTGGGTATCAGGAAAAGGTTCCTCACTCAGAGGGTGGCTGGGCACTGAACAGGTTCCCCAGGGAAGTGGTCACAGCACCAAGCCTGGCAGAGTTCAAGAAGCACTTGGACAATGCCCTCAGGCAAATGGTGTGACTCTTAGGGCTGTCCTGGGCAGGGCCAGGAGTTGGACTTTGATGATCCTTGTGGGTCCATTCTAGGATAGACTATGATTCTATAAAATTTGGAAGTAGAAATATTTGATTCCCTACCAAGTCATAGTGTTGTTTCCTGGATCTGAGGAGTAGGTCCGTCCTCCAGCCCACAAATGAAAGGCAAACAACCACTGTAACCTCCCTCACACCTCCATATGCTCATAAGCTCTACATGGTACGTGACCGCTTTCTTCACTCATCTAGCAGTCCAAAGTTACAAGTAGTAGCCAAAAAGGAATTTAAAAGTTGTGTTTAATAAAATACCTTCTTGTTTACTTTTATTTCAACTCAACAAATTATGATATGTAATTGAAAGTGGGGAATTCAGACTAAAAAGGAACAATCTCCACTGCAGTAAGGTTCTGTATTCCAGGAACAGGGACCAGAACTGAACTCAAGATTAAGAAGGGAATCACATTTAGGTACCCACATGTGACCAAGGCAAATTAGCTTCTGTTGTATCAATGGAGTTGAGACAAATTAGTTGCCTAAACAAAGGCATCTAGTACAGGTCTCCACCTCCCAGTTGAGGAGGACATGAATTACCTCTAGTTTGTCTGTCATTTATGTCAGGCTCATGCCACAAATGGGACGAGAATCCCAGATGACAGTCTCAGATGACAGCACATGCCTACCTTTAGGCAACTGAATTAAGCTCTTTTCCAATAAAATTCATGAGGCCTAAGTTCTCTACACAAATGTGCATGTCAGAAAAGGATACCTGCACATCAAATTTAGGTGCCCATGTTACAGACAAATTTCATCTTGAAATCTTCTGACAGTAACTAAGTAAAAGTGAATGCTTTTAATATTGCAGTCCAAAGCTTTCCTATACTGGCATGATTCAACTACTGATCTGCCCATTTTTAAAAAGGCTCCCAAAGAACCATATTACCCACACAAATGACATCAGCGTAAATTTAATTTCTTGTATTCAGCAAAGCAGAAGTAAAATTACTCATACTTCTGAACAACTGTTTTTCCTATGCCAGTATTTCAGTCTAGTGTATGGCACAGGCGTGTTTTGTCATTACTGACCCACCAACAAAGGAAATACAGAGACCTGTGACACAGCTGCAAGAGAAATCCTTTGGTAAAAAATTACACACTACACTGAGGTTTGTGACATTTTTCCTTTTCACCAGAAAAAAAAAAGTATTAAGATTATTCTTAAAGTAACCTGCTTTAGAACTTCATGTCAATTAGGTGCTGGAGGGATGAAAATAGCTCTCCTAGGTCATATGTCCTTCTAATAGTTATGCTCCCATATATATTTACTAGTAAACAATCACTTTGATGAATCATACACAAGGAGTTTGAGAAATTTCACTGAAAATTTTTGAGAGCTACATGCAAAAATTGCCTTCAACGCATATTTACAAAAATATCCATAGGACCCACTCTAAGAAACTTACAGTGATTAAAAATTAACCAAAAAATATTTATTTGCATTGTTCAGGGAAAGAAATCTAGTGTCTATCAAACACAACTCAAAATATTTCTGCACTACTGCAATTGCCATTCAGCACATTCTCATTTAGCTTTCATTATAATTTGTGACAGAGGTTAAAAAAATTGCTTTCAGTGCCCAAATGTGATTGTAGGTCTGAATACAGGTTTTGAAGTTAATTATATTCATACAAAATACTTATTATAGATGCCTGCCAACTAAAGGATGCTTTCAGGAAATAGCCAAACTACTGCTTTTCACTTCACTATTAGATACCATGGGGAAAAGTGATAATATTAGTGATATACCCATTTAAGACATGATTAAAATCTGTTTTGCTCCTCAGTTTTGCCCATTCCTTTCTGTTTTCATTGTTCCTCAGTTTTGCCCATTCCTTTCTGTTTTCAAAGTAACAACCACTGGACAATTATTTACAAAGAACTTTAATGCTGTGCATAGGCATGTCTCCTGTTCTGATCCATGATGAGAGAAGATTTCTCATTTTAGTGAAAATATTAGCAACAAGAGACTTCATACCTTGAAAGAAGGTATGCATATCCACAAAATATTAAAGAATATCTTGTGCCAAAATGAAGATTTCAAATTAAGAAAGTGAAGTTTTGTTACGAAAAAAATATTAAACTAGAGGTGTACATATCCTAAGACATCTGAGACACGACACAGCCAGTATTTGTTGTTCCATCATTACTCCTCAGGAAGGGAGTTGGATGCAAGCAGAAAGTTCCAGTTAAGTATTGGTTTTGAATTTATGATCAGACAAAATATATGGATACATAACACAAACAATTCAAGGACAAAACTCTGCCACAGCAATATTGGAATTATTTATTTTCACTGTAATTATATGACCATTTCAGGCATTACAAATTAAAGGTTTGTCTGTTAAAGCATTTGGGCAATGACAGGAAGAAACAGGCATTTTCTAAAGTTTCACGGAGTCCTATTTCCATCTGCAGGTACACAAATACCTTCAAAAATTTTAAAGACCTACATCATACGTAGTTCCTTCATTGATGGATTTCTGATCTTCCAAACAACATGTCACTTCTTGCATATGTCAATAAAAGGTTTGTTCTTTACCTGTAAGGCAAACCAATCCTCAAATTACTTCCGTTATAACAGGTCACTTAAACAACATTTTCATTTGGGTCTTCTTATAACTCTTTCCTACTCCACATAACAATTTGGTGGGTTTTTTTATTATGGCAAACAGTTCTATTTTCACTAATCATAGAGATTTAATCTAATTTTTTTCTAGAAGACTCTGTGAACACAGTAACATCTGTTCAAATACTGAGCTATGCATAAGTAGCCCTGGTCTCCACATCTCAAAAAATCCTTCAAGACAAATTCAGTCCACACTCCATTAACAACAGCATCTCCCTTGTACAAGTTGCACTAAGAAGTTTTCTTCATCTGAAAATACAACTTTGCATCAGAAATGGGTACAGACTTCAGAACCAGGAATGTCTTAAGATAGGCGTGAAGTGCCTGAATATTCAATTCACTGGCAAAATGCTGACAAGCAAATGGTCCAAAATACAATCTCACTGACATGTTGTAGGGATTGTCTGTTTGTCATCAGAAATTTATCTAGAGGCCACCTTCTGCCACTTTTAGGCATTGTTCATTTATCTTACACACATCTCATCAATCCCTCTGGTTTGTGTGCAGAAAAATGGATGACACGGGATCAGTCAACACACTGATATTTTCCCATACAACCACAGAATCTGCTGCTTGAAGAACGCCAAAGTGTAGAGGAAAGAGGATGGATAATGGAACAACTGAAGATCACTGACTGTTCAGTAAACTAAATTAAATGGTTTTGCACACTCATTGAAAACAGCACCTGAACAATTTTATCATCAGGATACAAATGTTCTACTATCATTTCTGGTACTGCTCTACTATAGAGTACTGTCTTTAAATGACTTGTTAACAGGATGCCAAAAGTAAAACTGCACAGAAATCCATCCAAGCCATAGAGACAGCAACATTCAATTAATTTCTCACTACCATGTAAGCTTTGCTACAGAAGATCTTAAAATTAGTATGTATCTCTCCCACTTTTCTAAACACCACAAGGGCTTTGAAGAAGTTTATGTAGTTTTTTCTTTTTAACTAGTGGAAACATCCAGTTGTTGGCTGGACTTTGCAAACGAAGATTTTGGGATAAACCTGTGCAATGGATTTTTTAGGTGAGGCACAGTGTGCGCGGAACTGGCCCCACCCCCTTTACTCCTGAGGTTCATTTGCCACGGCCGAGCACGCTCGGACGGCGACAGCGAGTTCCTCCAGGATTCGAACCAGCATCCTCAGAGGAGGAGCCGGCTCCACAGGCGGGGGCTTACACCACTCGGCCAACGCCCGCCGCTTCTCAAGTGTAATTAACATTAAAGAAAAAAAAAAAAGAAAACAGAAAACAGAAAAGCAATAATGTCAGGTTGTTGAGCAATCCTGGGAGCCCACGTGGGTCAGAGCACAGGGGAAGACCTCACCTTATCCTCTCTGCCATCAAATGACACAAACGTGGCACTGCAGCCACGCCTGCAAGAGATGATCAGTGGCAGGAAACATCCAGTAAGATCTAATGAAAGAGACACAATTTTCACATCCATCTCAAAAGAATCGTTTTTTTCACTCGGAAGGTAATCAAGCACTGCAACAGGTTGTGCAATCTGTCCATAGAGTGAGAGTGAAGTCTCTGCCTATGGAAAGATCCAAAACCTGATTGAACAAAATCCTGGGCAAGCTGTTCTAGCTGACAGAGGGTTGAGAGGAGGGGATGAACTAGGTGATCTCAAGAGGTCCTTTCCAAAATAAACAATTCTTGAAAAATTCATTTAAACCTACCAAGATCATGCTTATGAAAGGAAAAACAAGTCTAAAAAAAAAGAACCAAACTCAAACCAAGGCTGTAGATTATAATTCTGTCTCATAACTAAACAGACTAGAAAGAAATGCACTCATAAAACACTTTGTATCAAAACTAAAGCTGTCTGTTCTTGTCCTATAGGCTCTCCACTATTAATCAACATGTTCTCTACTTCCATGCAGAGTGCTCAGACTCTGACACCCAGTCTCCATAAGCAAGATATCACACAGAGTAGGCAATGTAACATGACAGATTGATGTCACTGTCCTGCACCAGGAGCCTGAAATCACTGCCATTTCTGGAAAAAATTAGTTATGAATTTATCTTCACTTTTTCTTTGATTCCAGGTGCCTTCTCATGCTATTGCATTTTCTCTTCTTATTTTGAAGTCTGTTTTATCACTCCTAGTCTTGACATTCAACATGTGTCTTTTGACACTAATATACAAGATCTGAAAGTAAGATCAATTAGTTGTCAGACCAAGTCTAAGCCATTTCAGTAAGATTCAGCTTTTACTCCAGTCACAGATTCTTGTTTTGGATTCCCATACAGAAAAACTTAACCTGTCCAACTGCTTCAATCTTAATACAGAAAGTGACTAGCTGGGTAGGGTTCATGTGTCCCACAAATTAAGTTTCTATTTCAGTACATAGCAACAGAATTTCTAACAAGGTCCGTATGCTTTAATTGAGATCTTACCATGTTCTTGAAAGCAATGGTAATTTTTTCACCTTCCTTCTCAATGAGGAAGCTTTAGTGAAATGCAATCAGGTATTTCCACAGACTTACAAAACACATCTGGTCCACATTCACCAAGCTTCAGTGTTTAATTCATCTTAATATACCTCCAAACAAACTCCCAAATTCCTAAAAATGTCTACACTAAAATTCAACACTAGACTACACCAGTGGACAGTTTTATCCTATATTAACAGCAAAAGATTTATTCTAGTCAATTCAGGAAAAAAAAAAAAAAAAAAAA
>VXAU01002231.1:131814-143335 GCA_013399695.1 Formicarius rufipectus | reverse complement strand
AAAAAAAAAAAGAAAAAAGAGAGAAAAACACAGTCACCAAACAGGTTTCATACTTAAAATGCAGAACTAACTTCTGAAGCATTACTGGCAACCTAATATCACCTTTACATACTAATGAGACCAGTATACTTGCAATATCCTTTTCAACACTCCTCAAGATCACACAGCAAACTGATCATCTTTTGCTTTAATGAGAACAGGATTGTTTTAATTCAATTTCCTACACAACCACCCAGAGTTTGTGCTTAAGACACCAATAAAAATAGCTAAGTGATACACTTTATGTTACTCTGACACAACATCCCAACTAAAGAAAATCCAAAAACTCATCGTTTTTTTTATCTGTACGATAAACTACCATATGTATGTGGGGGCTTACAGACATATGACTAACACAAAGCAGAGGAAAGACTTTAACAGTGGGCCTCACAAAGCATGATACACCCTTATTTCTAGAAACAAGACTACATATATAGAACTGGATACATTTATTATATCATAATACAGGCATAGATCTCCAGTCCCAAAGCAATTCCTCAAAACACATGCAATCCCTCTTGCCTTGTACAGGTTTTTACCATCCTTCTTTCTCTCTACCCAATTATTTGCCATTTGGTCATGTCATAAGTGACTTTTAGTGTTCATCCGTTCACTGATTTGGTTTCTGCTGGGGTCCTCCTTTTTCCTATGAATGTAACCATGTGAAAATGTGCAGATTATGTAAATTTGCCCCCCTTAGAAACTCCAAGTGACAGGACCGGGGGGGGAAGTAAGGAAATTAAAGAGCTGAAACTTCCCTATCTGAAGACAGGTTTTCAAACAAATAAAGCTTTCATCTTGAGGACAAACAGAAAGACGTACAAAGTAGGACCAGGAAAAGGCAATTACAGTCATATATTAGTTTAACTTTGTTTTTTTCAAATTATATAAATTTTATAAGATTAAAAATACTTACAACACATGGCAAACAGAGTAATCATCTGGACATACTTCTCCATAATAGGATTCCTATTTCTAGCAAAACTACATCCCAATGGCCTCAAAAGCAGCCTAGTATGCAGCCTCATTTGACATGGTAACATTTACACCAAAGCTTTACCCACACTTGGGGTGTGGAATGCAAACCAGTAGATTTTTTTCTCCTAGTGTACAGAATATTTGAGGATTATTTCATCACAAAGGTTAAGGCAGCATACCTGGAGATCTTTCGCATTCATCATTCATTTCTATTAATTTCTTGCCAAAATCACAGACCAGAGACGATGATAATGCAAATTGCATTAAGCTCATTAATAGTTTTGTAGTGGATACTGATGCACGGACAACTTAAACACTGGATTCAGACTTTTACCAAGTGGGAAATTTATCAAGATTTTTCTCTTTTATTTTGAACACATGGAAACATACCTGATCTTTTTGCTGAAAACAAAGAAAAAGCCTTTCCCTTTATACAGTACTTACCACAGTAAGATGTCAAATACCAACTGGGGAAGTTACACACAGAAGTAACAGAGCTGAACTGCACAATTTGTCTTTTGAAGGGTTTACCAATTTGGCAGGTTAGTCTGAAGGAAAATATTTCCTGTCAAATGGGTTATCAAAACCTCCATGAATGTTTTTAGCCCTTCATTTAATACAAAAAATGCCCTTACTGGCTTTTCAAGTACAACTGGATGATCAGGAAGAAACTCTGGCTTCTTCTGAGAGAGAGAAACGCTTGAAAGCTTCAGAAGGAAATCTCTGCTGTATTGGATCCTTTCTGTGAATACACAAAATCATTAAGTTCAACATTGCTGTTTAAGGGATTAATACTGGGAATTCAGAAAAATCATTTGGTTACTTATAGAAGGATAGAAATGTTGCATGTGGAATATAAAAATCAATATTAAAACCAGGAGTAATTTCAGTCTTACTTTGCATCAGGACAATTCATAGTAAATTACAGGGTATTTTACTTCAACTGTATGAAACTGACACAAGTAAATTAACAAAAAAGAAGAAGAAAAAAAGATGAATCCAACCTTACACTACAGACTCCCTGCATCTTGTTCTGTTTAACAGAACCACCACAAATTGGCCTTGAAATCCCAGAAGAATCTGTTTATAACTCACACTAAAGTGGCACATATTTCTAAGGGAGAGACAGCAGAAACAGTGTCTTTTCTTGAAGCTATTAATGTAGGATGTTTTTCAACACCTAAAAGTAATGATGAGACCTGCTGCACATAAACTAGTGAACAGATTAATACCAATGAAATAGTTTTGAGGGTTTTACACTGACTCAACAAGAGGCAGGGGTTTTGCTTAGAACATGGAGGTTATTAGTCCAGTTTGTAGCACACTCTACTCTCCATCATCATGGCTAGACTTCGTGAACCAAGATTTGGGAGGGCTTGGGAGAGCTCTACCCACACACTCTCTACTCTAGCACAGCATTGGATACCATATGTCTTGTCATGTCCGCATTTTAAGCTGATGTTCTCAAATAGGAACAGAAACAGGAGGAAAATAATTAGGCAAAGTAGGGACAGACTTTAGTCCTTGGTGTCAAAAGTTTATTCCTTTAGGAACTGTGGGCTGTCTGCAAGACTGTTACAGTTACCTGATAGACTAGTTTTTGTTTCTGACTGTAGGATAGTGACAAGAAAGAAGCTGACAACATCAACTATCAATGTGTTTTTTTTACTGCTTTTGACCACAAACAATTGCAGTAACTGCTGAATCTATGGGAGGGAATATGGGTAACTTTAAAAAGATTAGTTTAAAGAACACAAGCATACTTGAAAACTTAGGCTTGGTTTTTTTTCCCCTTGATTAAAAACCTATTAAGATGATTCTCTAAGGCCTCTGAGAAAGTCCCTCGTAATATCCTTCTCTCAGAATTGGAGAGATATGGATTAGATGGGTGGACTGTTTGCTGGATGAAGAACTGGTTGGATAGTTGCATCCAATCACATGCTGGAGTGAGTCCAAAAGAGAGTCACTAAGTTGATCACAGGGCTGGAACACCACTACTATGAAAACAGACTGAGACAGATGGGATTGTTCACCCTGGAGAAGAGAAGGCTCTGAGGAGACCTCATGGCAGCCTTCCAGTACCCAAAGGGAGCTTACAAGAAGGCTGGAGAGGGACTACAGGCATGTAGTGATAGGACAAAGGAGAATGGCCTTAAGATGAAAGACAGCAGGTTAAATTAGATATGAGGAAGAAATTCTTTCCTGTGAAGGCAGTGAAGCACTGGAAAAGGTTACTCAGAGCAGTTGTGGATGCCACATCTTTGGGTGTGTTCAAGGCCAGGTTGGATGGGGCTTTAAGTAACCTTGTCTAGTGAGAAGGTGTCCCTGTCTGTGGACAGGGGTAGAAATTAGATCATCTACAAGGTCCCTTACAATCCAGACCATTCTATGATTCAAACACTAGAGTTCAACAGTTCAATGTTCAGATGGAGATCAGGGAGTGACAAGCTGTGTCCCTCAGGGTTCCATATTTGGACCAGTACTGTTTAATATCTTTATCAATGACAGACAGTGGGATCACATGCACCCTCAGCAAATTTACAGATGACACCAAGCTTTGTGGTGCAGCTGACACACCTGAAGGACAGGATGCCATCCAGAAGGACTTGGAAAAGCTCAGGAAGTGGGCCCATGGGAACCTCATGCTGCATTTAAGAATCATAGAGACAGATAATTGAAGGCATAGTACCATTGAATAGATATCAAATAGCAATTACTATCTAGAACTTAAAGTACAGCTGAAGATAAAGAGTTCCAGAAGAAATTTTACAGTGCAAGGGAAAAAAAAAAACACCAAAAAAACCAAACAAAAGACTTACTTGTAAGCAGCAGCTGAACAGCAGGACCTCTACAGTTGTGTTACTCTGAAGGAAAGGATTACAATAATCAGCAAAGAAACAAAAGCCCTTTGAAAACAAGTGTGAGAAAAAGTTTGACATTGTGAAGAACTGGGGAGTAGACTCAAGGGAGGCATCACAGAGCAATTAATCACTGAAAAACACCCAAAGTGATGACTTTTATACAAGAGATCAAGATCTGATGCAAAGCCACTTAAGATCTTGTAGAACACAACAGTCTGTACAACCACAAGCAGAATCGATGAGAAAAGGATCAGAAAGCCACCACTAAACAGACAGAACCTGACAGGTCTGATATCCAACCAGATCCAAAAAATAGCATTCTTTTATATTTATCAAGATCAAGAATAGAAGAAATGAACTGAGCTTGAAAATGGATACATGGACTTACTTGCAAGACAGTAACATATGAGAATTACTGCCTGAGAACCTCAGAGATGGTAACCTCACACTGAGAAAAACAGGAAAGGCTCAAGAAAAAACAGAATTCTTTCAGTTCTTGAGTACTAAGAGCTACAGAGTAAGTCAAGTGTTCAGAGATTACTTAAGGATCGGAGATTACAGTGGAGATCTAGGATGCCTGACTATGGGAAGACACTGACAGAAGAAATTATCTCAATGAATTGATGACCTAACCCGGATCATCAATACAGTGCCTGTGACATGTTTAAGAATGAAGAATTAGGTAGAAACCAGAGCAGAGAAGTACTGTGAGAATTCATCTGAAATCTGAGATTATCCCCTAATGGAAAAAAAAAAGAAAAAAGAGTAAAATTTTGGCTACTACCAATACCGTATGAGTACTGAGTGACAGGCAGTACAGAGAGCAAAGCATAAGGAGCAAAGATTAAGGATAGTACTGGCACAAGAATAAACTGTCCAAGGCTAATCATTAGAGAAATGAATTCATTTCTAATTATACAAATACTAGTATTTCTGGACCACTGCAGTAAGAGTAGGACAAGTAAGCCAAATTACTGAGTTCTTAAACTGATTACATGATTGACCGTATGCCATGACTGCCCCTCTCACAGGCTAAAGGATGCAACTCAAATCTGTTCTTCTACACACATAAGCAACTTAGAGAAAACCAGGATTTTGTTTGAAGGATTTTTTTGTGCTTGGGGTTTGTTTTTTCTTGCATTTGTTATTTATTTGTTGGGTTGGTTTGTTTTTTCTTTTTTTTTTTAAACAGTCACACGCCTAGATGCAAGCAAGTCTACCACTGGAAATTTCCTACTTCTGTTACGGTCAAATTTTATACCTTCTCCGGAGTGTTATGTGAATACCAGAAAGGTTTCATATTACTCTCCAACTGTGGTACAGAAGGGAGCTAAACTACTAATGCACTGGCTCATTAGAAAAAATAAAATGCAACCCACATCACTTCAAAGTTCTTCCATCCAGAAAATACAATCCTGACACAGCTCTCCATACAGTGTTTTACCTTTTTTTGCTCCTGATTCATGCTGCTTTGGTTGACAGTGCATCATTGTTTGAGTTAAGATCTTCATTTCAGTCATTTCAGATGACTAAAATAGAAAGGAAAGTTATGAAGCTTACCTCCTTTAAGCATACTACAACAAGAATGTATGCTTCTTAGTTAAAAATAACAGCTGTAGCACAATTTAATTTGAATCTGTAGAATGTTTGTTACTCTTAATTAAACACCAGAAAAGAACAGTCCAACAAAGCTACACAGCTAAACACATTTGAGAGCCACTTTTTACCCAGAATTTTACAGTGCTATTGCTAGTTTTTAAAAAGAACACAATTATCTCATCCTTTTCTATTATCTCAACCAGAATGTAGCCAGAAGCTGCTACACTGGGGAATAATTGAAGCAGGAATGACTTTCCTTAAGACCAAAGGATGGACTTGGATTCTCTCACTTAACAAAAAGGTTTCATAAGCATCAAGAACCATTATCTACAGCATAATGATGATTTCCTTCCAGCTGTTAAAACCTTGAAGAGAGTTTTGGGAAACCAGGAAAGCTTGTCTTAGCTCTGAAAAGGCTCCACAGGTTTGGCTGAGAAATTTTAACATCATTGTGAGACAGACAGGAGGGGGGCAAGAACTGAAAATCCTGGGAAGCATTTGTCAAATGCAGAAGAGATCCTCTTTTCTTCACAGAGACAGCAGTTAACACTTTGTACTGTACGTGAACCACCAGCTTCCATGGTGTGCTAAGACTACAAATTGTGAAATGGCAAAATATTTACATTTTATTCACCCTCTTCACATTTCCATTTTCTGCAGTTGAAATATATTTATCTTTTCCTGATTTGTCTGAACTAAACTGAAACTAAATTTCTAAACTAAAACTTTAGGGAAAAAAAATCTGAAAAATCTAGCAATTTCAGAGAATGAAGTTAACAGAGAGCTATACTGCTAATTCTAACTGCTTTGCAATGTTCAACTAGCCTTCATAAGCCTTAGCTATTCAAAGGCTCTTTCCAAGAAAGAACAAAGATTCAACATATTCTTAAATCCATAAGAAAAAGACAAGCACACTAAAGCACAATTTACAGCAATGTGCCAATGTCACCCCAGTGTTTTTACATTTCCTCCTGCACCGTGTCCCATCACATCCTGCCAACCGCTCAATAATAACAAGAACTCTATTACGTTTGGTTCTCACTCCAAAACTTAAAATCTGAGTATCACCACTGACAATACTCATGTATCTTCCTACTTGAAATCCATTTATAAGGAATATCCCTCCAAAAGGGCATGTATTTCTGAAGCTCAACAAAACTTTTTAAACGGTAGTTAAGAAGTAGTAAATTAAAGCCATTACTGACTGATGGAGACACCTCAACTCTCTCTACATCAAAGCAATCTGAGGTAGTGGACTCCATGGTCTCCAGATCTTCTGAAAAGTCTTCGTATTCCAAAAGGAATGAAAATTAGCCTTTGGTTAAATTATCCAGCTACAGCACAGTGAATATTCAGGCACTTTCACTTTGAACACTGCTATGGTAGAGATTTCCCAGAACCAAGGCTAATACCTTATATGCAAGCACTATCACTGTGCTCATTAAAACTGGCTCTTCTCCACTTCCTCTAAGACTGGAAGTTTAAAACTGCTCAAATAGTAGCTTTAATTCCGTAATTTACTTTTATACTCAGAGTTGAATCTAACATTGACCAGCACCCAGAATATAATGTAAGGACAATTCTTTTTTTCTGGCAGCAGCTTTAAGTGTGCATGCTGAATATCCCAGAGTAAACCAGTTCAGAGAGCTTGGTTACTAAAGTTTTCTTCAGTCCTTTCCCTGCTTTAATAATGTGGTGTCTCAGAGTTGGGTTTTTTTGGGTTGTTTGTTTCTAAAGCCTCTTTTATTCTTAAAAATGTATTTATAAATTAGTGGTAAATACAGTCTGCTTTACTTTTTTAAATCTCCACCATTCACCATGCTTTCCAAAGAGTAACCTGCATTTCCTGTATCCTAACAGACAGAGTTGATACTGAAAAGATCCAAGTTGATATAGGTATCAACTTGGATATTTACTCTCTCTTTAATAGACTGTCACTACATAAGACTATGTCTGGTTTAAGAAGTTGAAAAAAGCTGATTTCTTCAGGTAAACATTCAGTCAGCATTCAATTGGTTTTCATCTTACAGTGGGTTTAGTGTTATGCTCATTTATCTGCTGTAAAAGGAAGGAAAGGAGATGACGGCAATTAGTTTTATGATTGTAGATACAAAGTGCTCACACTGTCTTGCTAAAAAGGCAGTGAGATTTAAAGTACCTGAAATACAATTAAAATTTCAAAGAACAAATTCATGAAGTGAAATATGTCTCTGTGTGCCTGTGCATAAATATATATATATATATGTATCTTTATATTCTAGGAATAGGGACATTATTTCACCATATCAAGAGCCAAAAGCAAAAGGATAACGATATACAGCTTTGTCACATTGATGCTTTTTGAAACATAATGTTCAGCAAGACTGATTAAAGAGTGGTAACAGGAACTCTCTATCACCAGATTGAGGTCCCAGTATCTTCAGAACTGGAACAGTTTAGAAAAATATTCTGTGGATCTACTTTGCCAGTCTTCAGGCCAATGTTGCCCATCAAGAAGGACTGACTACTGAGAAGGTATTTGGAGTACCCATGAAACGGTTTACCATTGAAAGTATTATTAAAAAAGCTCTTTCCATATCTTATGCCATAGAAAGAGTTTAAAAACATAAAAAACACAGCTATACTAACATCAAAAAAATGCAATATGCAGCTACATGTAGCCAAACATTGATGAAATAATACTACAACACTGCTGACCACAGGCTTATTTAAAAGGGGATAGTTTGTTCTGTTTGTTCTCCTCAATAACTACTACTCAAGAGACAAATCTGTTAATTTCCCTATGTGTGATCAAGGATAGGCACCCACCATCTCGACAGGTAGTTGTACTAACAACCCCACACACACACCCAACCTATCAATAAGCTCTGAAGAACACTCACATCAGAACCAACAGCAAACCAAATTCAGACTCCGAAACATTAAGCGGGCGAGTTGGAAGACTTCATCTTGGAACAAATAGCTACAACCAATTTCAAGTCTGAAGGGCACACTGTACCAAGCCCACTTATTACCCAGTCCAGCACAGTGAATGAAACGTAACTACAGAATACACTGGAACTGTTTAATTGTCTAATTTTGTGAAGTCTGCTGTCTCAAATTTGTGCTTGTGCTAATAACAAAGAAAATTATTCTTTACACTTAATAAGCAAAGACTGAATATGTGCACTTTAAGTTTGAAAAAGCTGTCTTTAAATCACATGAAGACTAAAGAAAAGCCACATAGACTTTCATAAGAATCTCGAAGTCCTGAGATGCATTTTTGATCTTCTAGGGCATGCAAATACCAGGAAAGGCATTCCTGAAACTCCTAATTCTTTTTAACAGTTCTGACACTGCTAGTTTAAAACACTCACTTTTTCAAGGACACCTGAATTCAAGGACACTCCTAAGCGGAAAGAGTTTGCTTTTCATTTGGTAGCATAATGGATCAGCTGACCTCCAATTTATAACACACGTCATCATACTATTTGCTCAGTACTCACCCAGTTAACCGTACTCTGCAAACATACTTCAGTGCTGCTAGGCAACTCAGTCTGAACGTTTAATGAAATGGCTGATGCTGGTGAAGATAAAACATGAAGAAAAAATAATTTCAACAGACTCCACATAACTTGCCACAAGAACGTTCCTGATTGCAAAGAGATTATACAGACATTTATTCACTACTTAAAAGCTACAGATCACCACAAGACCCCCTTCTCCACTTCTCCCATGAATTTTATAGAAAGTAGAAATTTACCACACCACTTAGCTGCAGGCCACATCAGTAGAGCTGATGATTCTCTAGCCACCAAAAATTTCTAACTTAACAATAGTAATGACTGTAATATTGCAATATCTAGGAGGCATATAGAGATTTAAAACCAAAACCAAAACATTCACACCTGACATACTGCATGATTTCTTTTTCTTAGGCTTTTAGGCTTTTTTTTTTTGTTTAAAACTTGAATGAAGGCTAGATAACAGTGAAGTGTGGTGCATTGTACTTGCAATAAAACCTAAACAATCTATTTGTTAGACTATGTGGGTTTTATGTTTTCAACAGAAGCTGTAAACTAACCCAAGATATTTAACAGAGAAACCTGATCTGGCTTTCTGAAGCCGGATTTCAAACATCAAGCTAGAAGTACAGCACCAAAGGGTTCTGCATAACAATGATGAAATTTAAATTCAGATTTTATCACAGAGATGATGTAATAAGATCAATACACCACAAGATATTTATTCACCACTGTAGTTTGAACAAAGTCATTCAGAAAAACAAAACAAGTCACCTTCCACATCCTTGTTATTTCCTTACACATAACCAAAACTTTGACAAAGTGAACTGTACCTTAGCCATGCTACTCACCTTGTTTAGAAGACAGATGATGCACAGGTCGCGCGGGCTGAAGGGATTTGCCAATGAACTTTTTTGCTTCTGCAACATTTTGAAACATTGCACTTCAAAAAAGCAGATGAAATCATTAGAGAGCATTCAGCTTCATGTAAGAAGGTTAAGCACAGTTGAATATTCTACCCACCACTCATTAGCTGCATTTGACAACACACTATATAACAGGAAACAGTAGAAAAGGAGATTCTTCCCTTCATATGTGTATATTTGGTGAAAGGAAATGGGAACAAGTGATGGACATGAAGGTGTTTTCTAACAATTTAATTCAATGGGTTTTTAACTAATTAACATCAGTGTACCTCTTACACTCTACTGTCTGCACAGGAGTTCCCTTATATATAAACTGAATTGTCTTTTAATGTCTACTTTAGTTAAATTTATATAATAGAGTTTTCTCTGAGCTTAGCTACTACAGAAGCACCAAGAGGTGAAGGTGGTACTGGGCTGACAAATCTCCCACTTTGAGTGAACAATTGTTACAGTTGTAAAATGTTCACTTGTAATATCTATATCTTAATATATCACCATCCCACTCCAATCACCTTTCTCAGCTGGGAGATTTTATGATTTAAAGGAACTTCAACTTCTTTTAGAGAAAAAGATTAACAGAAACAACAATCAACACAATAAAAACAATACTGAAATTCTGTTTTCTCTATGAAACTTTACAACACAAGGGAGTAATTGCTATAATTAAAAAAAAAATCAAAAGAAATGATCATGACTGCAAGAGTTACATTACCCATTCTCAGTAGGGAAAAGAGAAATTAGGCTATTTTAAATATGACCCAGTATCACACTCCACTTTAACTGATCCTTCCATTATAGAAAGAAAACGAAAAATTGTCTGAGAACTTACTATATTTTAATTTTTTGAAGACTGAACTTATAATACAGTCAAGGAACAATTTTCCAACACAAGAAGTTTGAACCCACTCACATCTAGAAACCAACTATCAAATGGCAAGTTTGAATTAGAACAACTTAGCTAAAAATTCTGATTTCCTCCTTTTCCTACCTGTTCACCTTAAAAAAGGAAGACTTGAAAGCTGTAGTCAAAAGCAGTAATGACAACTCCTGCAGCCGAATTAACCAAGGGAACTGATATGGATGACATATTTCATTTTACTCAGACTGGGAATGTTTGTTTAAGCCATATTTATACTAAATTTCCACATAAAGCAAGGCAGCAATAATAGGGATATGAATCAGAAAAGTAAAAAAAAAAAAAAATAAAAATAAAGGCTTTATCCTCCATAGCCCATATGCAAATGGCATGCACATCTTTTAAAAACAGGAAAAACTGTTTAAGAGGCTGGCTAGCTTCTACAATGCAAGACACCTGTATTTTTACAGCATCCTGACAGTAAAACAAAAGCTTTGGGGTGCCAGCAATACATCACATTTTGTCCCTCTCGCCCTGAGCCCTCCTCCCCATGGAAGGGACTAGATAAATTTGCAAGTCATCTGGCCCAACCTCCTGTATTACTATAGGACTACTATCAAGAAAAGTGGAGAAAAAATAGTTTTAATAGCTGAGAAATAAACTGCTTCCATGAAAATACTACTGCAGCAGGGGTAGCATCCCAAGGCTATCCCCTTACAAAGACTACCTTGTTTCTGGGGGGAAGGGAAGGGAAGGGAA